>VDFB02216342.1:0-21666 GCA_007258455.2 Sequoia sempervirens
AAAGATAATGATTGTTGCCCCATTCCTATTTCTCTAAATCCTCTGTTGGGATATCATCGAGAAGTCCTTGGAATGAGCGCAAATAAGATAAGTCAAAAGATAAAGACAAAGTAAACAAACAAGCTAATGCTCTTCAATACTGCTAACCAAAAGAGGATTGCTTTGAAGGATAAGAGCCGAAACTATTGCCAAAAGATAATGCCCATTGTAGGAAGGATTCATCCTAGGACATGTTAGTGGATGGTGGCACGTCATTTCGTTTATCCAAAGCGTTTCTAAATGATGGTTGATATGGGACCGATTTTGGATGATGAGTTTTACCGACACAAAGAGTTGACCAACTTGTTTATGCACTGACTTAGACCTAAGGCTTTGACATTTTGAGTTTTCACTTTCGACCTGCTAAACTTGTTTCTAATTATCTTACCAAAGATTGAGGATGAAGATTGGTTTATTATGAGTGGTGTTTATTGTAGGTGCAAGCGAGATGAGATGGATGGATTTTTTCAAATATTTGGATGCTTTTTATCTTTTTGAGATGTTTTTGAGGCTATTTTTGGTATTTTTTCAAGATTTTCAAATGTTTTTATTTTCAATTTTCGCATGTTTTGGGGTTTTCTGAGATTTTGACCAAGAGACTAACCTAAAGACCTATCCTAGGGGCCTTGGGGGTTGATCAACAGATTAGCCTTGCCTACGTTATATACGCAGAGACCACATAGTTTGACTGATGACTTGACCAATTTACAGGTGAAGATATACATGATGAAATGTTAGTTTATTATGACGGACTCCTAAAGGATTGACCTAAGTGTCTCGGGGGATGATCAAAGATCAACCTTGCTTACGTTCAAGGCTCAGAGACCCATAGTTTGACAAGACGACTTTGTTTCAACTTTTTGACTGACTTTTTGACCTATTTTGGGGATTTTGATATGTTTTGATGTCTTTGGATTTTGTGCTTTTTCGATGTTTTTGAATTTTCTAATGTTTTGATGTTTTTGGATTTTCTAATTTTAGGACTTTAAGAATATACACAAATCTGATCATATGAGAACATGCCCCCAGCGTGATGCAATAAACTACTCCGATAAAGGCAGGACAAACTGACCTTAAGGATGGGCCGAGTAGTACTAGGAGGGATCGTGATACGAAAATAGGACCAAGCTATGGTGCAAATGTGAGTGGATGAGTGATGGATGGAGATCTGGATGTGATGGATGATGGATGGATGATGTAGAACAAGTCGTAAAGATCCCGGTGGATGGAAAGTGCTTATTTACACAAGGTGCCTGTTTGCCAGGTTTTCACCAAGATTACTTGCCCAAAGTGCCACCAAAGTGGTTTTCACTAGAGGACAATTTTTTCAATTTATTTTTACTATTTTTTATCCTTTTTCTGATTTCTTTGGATTTTTTTTTCTTTTTTTCTTTTTTTGTTGTCACCAAGATGCCTGTTTGCCAGGTTTTCACCGAAGTAACCATTTTTTCAAGACCTTTTATGATTTTTTGGATATTTTTGGTTCTATACCTTGAAAGATTTAGGCATAAAACTTTTTGAGATGAGCGCTATTCATGGGCTCTTGTAGAGGTTCCCCTTCAAGTGTTGATAACTGATATGCCCCTAATTTGTAACTTGTTGTGATAACGAAAGGTCCCAACCAATTAGGTTCAAACTTTCCTTTGTTGCTTGGGTTTGGGACATTCTTTTGATTCTCCTTTAATACTAGTTCTTTGACTTGGAAGGTCTTGCTTCTAATTTTCTTATTGTAGCTTCTTTTGAGTCTATTCTGATAGACTTGTAAATGATTCAAAGCATATCCATCGCTCATCCAACAACTCCATCTCATTCAATCTTGATACTCGGTACTCTTCATCTGTGATGAGGTTCTATAATGATATCCTGAGTGATGGGATCTCGATCTCGATGGGGAGTACTGCTTCTGATCCGTAGACAAGGGGGAAGGGGGTGGTGCCAGTGGGTGTGTTGATGCTGGTTCGATAGGCCCAGAGGGCGGGATTAAGCTGCAGATGCCATTCACGACCTGCATCATTGACTGTTTTCTTGAGGATTTTTAGAATGGTTTTGTTTGTAGCTTCTGCTTGGCCATTGCCTTGGGGATAGTATGGGGTGGAGAAGCGATGTTGGATTTTGAATTTTTCACATAAATCACAAACCTCCTGATTCTTAAAAGGTGTTCCATTATTTGAGATAATGGCTTGTGGAACACCATAGCGACAAATGAGATAGTTCAGGATGAACTTTGAAATTTGCTTCCCAGTTATGTACATCATGGGTATGGCCTCCACCCACTTAGTAAAGTACTTTGTTGCGATTATGATGAATTTGTGCCCGTTAGATGAAGTGGGAGTGATTTTTCCAATGAGATCAAGTCCCCACTGCGAAAAGGGCCATGGTGTGATGATAGGATGAAGCTCTTGAGTTGGAGCATGGATGAGGTCCCCATGTTGCTGACATTGTAGACACTTTATGGCATGATCATGTGCTTCTCTTTCCATTGTGGGCCAATAATACCCCATCTTCAGCAGTTTCTTGGCTATGGTTATTTCACTCAAGTGTGAACCACAAATACCGTTATGTACTTCAATTAGAGCGATCAATTCCTCCTGAGTGTTTAAGTAGTGTAGTAGGGTTCCTTCTATGCTCCTACGATATAGGGTATCTCCTAAAATGATAAATCTGGACGCCTTTTTAACAAAGGTTTGTTTTAGGTTTGAGAGTAAGTCGGTGGGTATGACTCCTATACAAAGGTATGTGTAAATGTCATGATACCAAGGATCACCAGGACCAACAATTTCGCACACATATTCTGATTCTAGTAGCTTGAATGTAGGCACGAGAAGCTACTCAATTAGGAATTCATACTTTGAAACGTTGTGGGGGATGTCGAGCAAGGATCCAATTGTTGCCATGGTGTCTGTTGCTCTGTTGTTGGTTTTAGGAATTTGCTCAAATGTTATTTCAATGAAGGATTCTTTGAGAATCTCCACCAATTTCTTGTATGGAGTGAGCTTGTTGTCCTTGGTCTGGTATTGATCATTCACTTGATTTATTATCAATTGGGAGTTTTCGTATACTTTCAGAGCTATAATGTTCCACTGCACTGCTATTCTGAGACCTATCGTTAGAGCCACATATTCTACTATATTATTGGTGCAAGGAAATGCCAGTTTGTAGGATCTTGGTATGCAATCCCCTTGTGGTGTGATAAAGAAAAAACCGGCTTCTGATCCATACTGCGTGTATGAGCCATCAAAGTATAGTTTCTAGTGGTCAGCTATGTTAAGATTGAAAATAGATTCATTTGGAAACTATGAGACGAGAGGATTCTCTGAATAGATTGGTGCTTCTGCAAGTTGATCTATGATGACTTGGCCTTTGATTGCTTTCCGCTCCACATATTCGATGTCATATTTTGATAGTATCATTACCCATTTAGCCATTCTTCCTGTAAGAATTGTTTTTGACAGTAAGTACTTGAGGGGGTCAATTTTGGCAATGAGTTTTATTTTATGTGCCAACATGTAATGTCTAAATTTTTGTGATGCAAACACTACTACTAGACATGCTTTCTCGATGAATGAATAATTTAGCTCATGTCCAACCATTATTCTGCTGATGTAATAGATAGGCCTTTCTGTTCCATTTTCATCATGCTGAGCTAGGAGAGCTCCAAGGGCTGCTACTGTTGCTGATACATATAGAATCAATGGTTTTCTTGGGATTGGTGGCATTAAGACCGGTCGTGTCAGTAGATATTCTTTGATTTTGTTAAATGCCTCTTCACACTTGGTATCCCATTTGTACGCTACTCCCTTGTGGAGTAGGTGAGAGTATGGTTTCTTTTTGTCTGCCAACTGTGCTATGAATCTATGAATGGATTGGAGCCTACCTTGGAGACCTCTTAATTGTTTTAATGTTTTTGTTGCTTCCATTTTGAGGATTGCTTTTACCTTTGTTGGATATACCTTGATACCCCTCATTGACACTATATATCCTAGGAGCTTTCCTGATTGTACGCTGAAGACACACTTCTTTGGGTTTAACCTGACCTTGTACTCCTCTAGTCTGTCAAAGATGGCACTTAGGGTTGCTATGTGATCTTTTCTTTTTCTGGATTTAGCTAGAATGTCGTCAACATAGTCTTTGACTATCTTATGAATCATGTCATGGAATATCAATGTAATGGCCCTTTGATATGTTGCTCCTACGTTCTTTAAGGCGAATGGCATCATGTTCCAACAGTATGTCCCCCATGGACAAGTGAAAGTTTTTTTATGTTGGTCCTCTTTAGCTATCATGATCTGGTTGTACCCTAAGAAACCATCCATTAGTGACAACATTTCATGTCCCACTGTCATGTCTACTATCATGTTGATGTTGGGAAGCGAGAAGTCATCTTTTGGATATGCCTTATTCAAGTCTCTGAAGTCTATGCAGATTCTGATATTTCCATTGGGTTTTGAAACAGGTACCAAATTTGACACCCATTCTGGATAATCTATTGGTCGGATGAATCCTGCATCTAATAGCTTTTTTAGCTCCATTTTGACTAATAAGGTGATCTGAGGGTGCATTTTTCAAAGCTTTTGTTTGACAGGCTTTGCTTCTGGATACACTGCTAAGTGGTGAACCACAGTCTCTGGATCAATTCCTGGCATGTCAGCATAACTCCATGCGAATTTTATCTGTCTTTCTCTTAGGAATGCTTCTAGGAGCTCTTGCTCTTCTGATAGTAGTGATTCTGCATAGAATGTTATGTGCGGGGTTTCCTCTGTTCCTAGGTTGACCAGATTGAATTTTTCTACCAAGACTGCTGACTTTTCCTGATGAATATATCTTAAAGGAAGATTGAATCCCCCATCCTCGGGCACCTCAGAGAGGTTTTCACCATTGGATACGTCCTTTCCTTTTACTTTTTTTTGGTTAGAGAGTGCCACAGTGTGGTTTTCACTCAAGGACTTAAATATGATTCTTAATTTCTCACTTTTGCAACTGAGGGATTCAATCGTTTCCCCATAATAGGCATGTGTATCTAGCTCGATTAGGAACCCTGCTTTGTGATCGCCACATGGAATTTTTTCCCATAGTCCCATGAATTCTGAGAGTGCCTCAGCATTTTTGAATGTATCAAGAACTGGTGGTCCTCATTGGTCATAGTCGATGAGTTGGGGATATACTAGGCGGATCTCATGATTTTGGTGGTATGATTCAAACGATAGGGTGCTAATCATGCAAAGAGTGGTTTCCTCAAATAGCCTAGGTAAGTTGGGTGCAAGGTCCTCGTCATCACTACTACTACAGACATCGGTTATATCAAATATAAAGTTATCTATGACACAACCTGTAGATACGGGTAGGCATAATTCTGTTGTGGTTGGCTAAGGAGGATTATTAGCCCTTCTAACTGGAGGACTTCGGCCAAGTATGGTTATACTTGGAGGGGTACATCCAAGGCCAATATTTTTTATTAGTCTCGTCTCTGGCATGATAGGTATTATAAGCCCATTGTCATTTTGTCCCAGTCTTTAATTTCTGTCGTAGCCCATTGTGAGCATCATTTGCAGACCCTTGCTTCTGTCATCCATTGGTAATTCAACGGCTTTCATCTTGATATAGCATATGAGATGGATCTGCCTCAATAACTTCTCGTCCAAGATCTCCCCAACTTGTAAAGGTGGGATAGTTTTTGAGAGACGTTTGGGATGTGGAGGCTTCATTTATTTGCGGGTGTCACCGTGATCTAGGAGATTATGGTAACTCTCCTACCACAAAAGCATTATTAGGGAGCTTATAGTTTCCACAGCCATTATCTTGGATGATGACCTTGATGTCAGAGATGGTGGGAATGGTGGGAGTGGCGGGTGTCTCTGTCGCAGAAGTGGATGCGAGAGTGGAAGGATCGATGTATGGCGTGGATGGACCCTCATCATTTTTTGGTACTTGGGGAATTTTATAGTACTTTGCTTCAAGGATTTTTCAATAGGAGAAGTTTTTGGGATCTCCATCGATGGTAACTTTTTGTCCGTCATGTGTAAATTTGACACATTGGTGGAAAGTTGATGCTATTGCTTTCATCGCATGAATCCATGGGCGTCCTAGGAGGATGTTATATGGAAAGTCGAGGTCTAAGACCTGACAAGTGGTTTCCATGATGGCAGGCCCTACTTGAATAGGGATTTTGATCGTGCCTTGAGACACTCTTTCTTGATCTTCATATGCTCTTATTGTGATACCCTTCCCTTTGTCGATAGAATCCTCTGATATTTTCAATTGCTTGATGAGACTGAGGGAACATATGTTCAAGCCCACACCTCCATCCACCAAGACCCTTTTGACTTTGCTCTTATGTACTATGGCTTCCAAGTGAAGTGCATGGTTGTGAGATGGTTGAGCAAGGAAATCATGGTCAGAGAATGTGAGGAGATTTGGTGTAATGATATTTCCAACCATAGCTTGGAATTGTTCCACATCAAGATCTGCGGGGACAGTGGATGACGCCAACGCTTCTTCTAGGATTTTCTTATGGGCAAACGATATTTTTAGCAACTCCATGATGGAGATTTGTGTTGGCGTTCTCTTGAGCTGGTCTGGGACATTGTAGCCATTAGGGACAGATCTAGATGCAGGAACTCTGTTTGGCTGGGATGATCCTGTGATGGTAACTTTGCCACCTCTTGTGGTGACTCCACAATCTTCAGCATGGGCGCCTTTGATGGTGATGACCATGCAGCTTTCATCTAGAGAGGCAACGACTGTTTCATACACATGATTTACATTTGAATGGGTGCCTTTCCCTTTATCATTGTTATTCCCTTTGTTGCCATGATTAGGCATCAGATTCATGTATATCTTAAGATCCTAGTTTCCTGTTGGTTGTTCCACGTTTATAATTCGTTTATTGATGATATCTTGAACTATGTTTTTTAGTCTCATGCAATTGTTCATGGTATGGCCTTTGATTTTGTGGAATTCACAAAGTTGATTCTCATTATACCAAGGAGGTTTCACATCTGGTTCTTGGTAATTCTCAAAGGTAGGAGCCTTGATGATTTTTTCGTCTATCAACTTCTTCTTATGTCTTCAAGTGGTTCCCCCAAAGTGGTGTATTTTTGCTTGGGATAACTCTTGCATTGGGGTGGTCCTCTTTGATCATTGAGATTATTGATTGTTGGATTGTTGTTTGGTTGGTGTGTTGTGTGATGATTTTTTTGGTGTTAGATTTGGATTTGTGGTGTAGGTGTATGTTGGCGAGGGGCACTAATGACCACCTTGGCATCAACGACACCATCATTAGTAATATTTTTGTTCCTTGCCCACGTGCGAGGTTTATCATTGTAACTGGAGGGTGGGCGGTTATTTTGTCGTTCAGGGTATGAAGTTGATCCCGCGGGTTGGGTCATGAGGGCTCATTCGATGCTGAGTGCCTTGGAGATCAACTAATCATATGTGGTGATGCCTTGAACTTTAAGATGAAATTCCAAGAGGCCATCAAGGTTGGCTATAATGGTGCAAACTTGTTGTTCTTCGGGCATGGTCCACTTGCTCTAATTGGCCTTGGATTTCCATCATTGTAGGAATGAAGCAAATGATTCACCCTTTCCTTGTTTCAGAGCTGAGAGTTCCTCTAGACTAACATCCATGGCAATGTTGCATGCGTAATTTTTTATGAATGCGTCTATAATTTCTTGGAAATTCCTAATGCTTGAAGGTAGACGAGAGAACCATTCCATAGCGTGGCCTGCCAAACTTCTAGAAAATAGCCACATCAGATAAGTATTGTCATATGCAACTTCCATGCAATGAACCTGGAATTCCCTGATGTGATCTTCAGGGTTTCCCGTCCCTCGATATTTGTCAAATTTGGGGATCTCAAATCCCTTGGGGAATGGTTTCATTACTAGGCTCCTATCAAATGGATAGGGACACAAGTTGCTTGGTGTTTTTGTTTTTCACCCTGATTGAAGATCGAGCACTTGTTGCGAGAGCAACCTGATTTGTGTCGTTAAATCATTTTGCAGATCAGGGGGTGAGATGAAGGTGTTCTGGGGTGTTTCAATTGTGGGTTGGATGGGTGGGTTGGTTAGTGTGTTGTTCAATGGTATCTATATGTTTTGTCGAGTTAGGTAGGCTTCCACCTACTGTTGTATGAACAACACTTGTTGTTGATCTTGTTGTTGTTTCTCTAATATTTTTGCTTGTTGTTGTTCCAACAACGCTTGTTGTTGTGCTTGTTGTTGGGCTACCAATTGGGCCGCTTCTTTCTGCTCTTGATATTTCTTTATTGCTCGTTGATATGCTTGCAATTGCGCTGCTTGTCTCTGTGCAAGAAGTTGTCCTTGTGCTTGTGCGTGTTGTGCTTGATATTGAGCGTTTTCTTGAGCTTGAGCTTGTGCTTGTGCTGCTTGTGCTTGGGCTTGTGCTTGCGCTGCTTGTTATTGTAATAGAATTTGTGCTTGAGCAACCTTTTTTGTTTGCAATGCTTGCGCGACTTCTTCTTGTTGTTGTTGCAATAAAGCTTGGGCTTGTGCGGCCTGTTGCACTTGTAATGCAGCTTGGGTAGCTTGGGCAGCTTGTGCAGCTTGAGAGGCTTGCTGAGCAGCTAGTTGTATGGCTTTTTTTTTTTGCACTTATTGGAATCCCCTTTGAAAAGCAGCTTGCAATGTTGCGTTGTATTGACTTGATGTGGTGGAAGTTGGTGGTGGTGGGGGTGGTGGTGGATTCATAATGGTGTTTGTGAAGGTGGTGAGTGGTGATTTTGTGTTGGTATTTTGAGTGATGGATGGTGGTGTTGATGTGGTTGGTCCTTGGGAGACCATGCTTTGCGATGTTAGGGGGGTGTTTGATGATGTTGAGATTGCTTGTGTCATTGTCATCTATTGTTGCGATATCGATGACAACTTTTGTGTGATGTTTTGATTGATGTTTGGGGTGTTGTTTTGATTGATACTTGGTAAAGGTGGGAGCCCCAAACCAAGGAGTGGTGTGGATGATGATGATAGTGGTGGAAGAGGTGGAAATGTGAGGGGTGTGAGTTCTTGCGAAAATGTTGTGGTGTCAAAGATGCCCCCTAGTCCGAACATGTCTCCTTCCTCTTGCGAATTTGTGAGGAGAGAAGTTTGAGGTGTTGCGTGGAAAAATGATGATGATGGATCATGATGGAAAGTGAGGAAAATTCTTATGTAATGGGTTTTCAAGTATGTTTTGTTCCAAGATGGTATTTGCATCCAAGTTTTGATTATTAACAAGGGGGTTTGTTTGAATAGCATTGAGAAATGCATTTCCCTTATTAACATTAGGTTGGGTTGGAGCAAAAGATGTGATTTGTGGAATGTTTTGTGTGATGCTTTGGGATGGGGGTGAAGATGAGATGGGAATGGTAGATGAGATTGGAGGAACAAATGTCTCCACTATGGTACTCACGTTGAAATATGAAGGTAATTTGGCCCCTTGTTTTTCTAGCTCAAGCATGTATAATGAAGGGTTGAGCCTCATCATGATGTTGATGATTTTATGGTTTTCCAGATTTTGGAGCATTTCAGTTATTTCTTCGTGAGACATTCCAAAGGTAAGATCCTCTCCTTGGTTTTCCTCTTACGTATTTTGTGATGATGAGATGGTCAAAGGATTGCTTGATTCGGCGGGATTCATTTCAACGTTTGTTTGGCTAAGATCACTTGAAGCGGGTGTTTCTTTGTTGGTTTCCATGCTCTTCTTGTATTGAGATCTAGTTTGAACCATAAAACAAGGATCAATTTTCAAGAATGGGAGATGAATCTCTTGATTCTTTGGATTGATCTTTACTTTATGCCTAAAGTAAAAAAAATTAGGATATCTTGAGGATTGAAAGGTGATATGATGATGATGCAAGGGATGGATGATGCGGATGTTTTGGATTTTGATAAATCTTGAAAGAGATACTAGGATTTTAGGACTTTCGGATATGTTACGGATTTTGATTCTAATTTGATTTTTGGATTTGGGATTGATTGATTTTGATTTTGGATTTTGAACAAATAGACCCTAAGATGTTTGGATGATTACCTAAGGATGGATTTTCTCAAATGATGATAATTTTGAATATGTGTAGGGAGAAGGATGCATCTACCCACACCTATTCAAACAAAATGATAATTTAACTAGGCACATGAAGAAGGATGCATCTACATATACCTAACTAAATAAGATGGTTTGATAACTTTGACTAAGCATATGCAATAGGATGCATCTACACATACCTAGCCAAAGGTGATTTTGATAAGGATTTCAAGGTTTTAATCTCAAGGATTTTGATGATTTTGATTTTTCCAAAAAGCCTAGCATTAAGGATAATTTCAAGATTTTCCAAAAGGTGATGGTGAGATGATGTCTATTTTGATGTTTTGAAGGATGGGTGAGAAAAGATTTTGATTTTATTTTGATCATAAGATGAACCTAAAAAAGACACTTTGTTTACCTATACCTAGGTATTGAAGAATGTGCAATGCTTTCTAGAGACCTTTATACCCAAAGAATGATTCAATTTGGACATACATTTTTGGATTTCCAACCAATGATTTTTTTGCTTTGGGATTTGAACTTCTTGAGAATCATGAGGCTTCAACACACATGAAATTTCATTTTGATTAGCTTTGTTTAATGGATTTATTTTACCACAAACACTTTCTTTGATTAGGTTTTCCAAACTAAGTGTCCAATGTCTTGATTTCTTCTCATCCCACAAAGTATGTTATGGAATTTCAATGAACTCAAGGCAAGGGTTTACCTATTGTTTACTTAAGTAGAAAAATCAAGATGTAATCCAATGTTTAGAAACCTCTAAGGATGTGAATCCCAAGGGAAAGCAATAACATATGGATCGAGTCAATTGTATTTGTCTTCAAAAGGGTTTGAAATTTGGATGATGATATTAAGTGTTTTTCAAGATGTTTTCGATCAAGCAATGCATTTTGTCACCCATGAATAAGTACAACCCTATGGATGTGTAAGAAAATATTTGTTGTAGTCCCACTTGGACAAGTCCAGCTATGCTTATCTTTAGCAAATGGTTAGATGCTTGACCCCACTGGCTCTCCTCCACGACACTCACTTATACAAGGAAGCCAAGCATCAACACCCATGAAACTCTCATGGCATGCTTTCTATTTCTACTAAAAGACCGTAAAAGTGTGGGGTGGCTTCAGAACGACCGTTCTTGTACCAAAAAATAGATTAAGAATTTTGAAAAATTCTAGAACATGGGTTTTAATAAAGACTTTCCGTTTGTGGAGATTGACCCATACAGTAAGAGTCCCCTTTCGGATCCATCTTGTCAGAATCAACCGCGTGATATTGGTGTTTACTCCAATACCATCATTTATATCCTAGTTGGAAATACTCTTGGCTTTAGAGTGTTATTGGTTGAGTCATTCCCTTGGGTGAGTACTTTTTCCCCAAGGTAGGCCCTCTAGGATAAACAAAAGCGAGTGAAAACAATATTCGTAACTCGATTAATCTTTGTTGGCAACAAAGAGAGAGAATGTACGCAATAATTCCCCCACTCACACTCGCACAAGATTTTGTTCAATTTCTTAAACCCAAATTGAAGTGTGGAGGTGATTGCTTTATCTCACCCTAAAGTCATGAAAAAGGCCTTTTGATTCTCAAGATCGCTATAAAGCGCAAGAGAAGCGCATACATCCTTTTTCAATGAATTTAGTTTAAGTAATCCTTCACAAAAAAATGTAGCACATGTTCATTTTAGATCCCACAAAGCAATAATGAATTCATTTTAGAGCACCAAAAGACAAATGATAAACATTTTGTTCAATTTGTTAACCAAATAAACAAACTCTAGTATGTTGTGATCCTAATGTTCATTTTAGCCTTTTGCAAGAAATGAAAAGATTATTTTTAAACCCAAATGAAATTAGTGACCTAAGAAAGAAGTGATAACAATTTCTTAAAAAGTGTTAAGCAAACACTAAAGTGTTTAAAAACACTTTGATTTGATGAAATATCATCATCATGTTTCTCCCTATTTCATTTTCAATTCCAACCTACAAGAGAGAAAACCAATCAGATTCTAGAAAATACAGGGATTAAAAAAGCAGAAAATAGAATATAAATTGATCATTAATCAAAAAGCACGTGCTAAAATTTCATTTCCATTTTTTACTCCCTACCAGCGACGCAACCTGTGACTGCGTCAGAGTTTGATTTCTCAGCGGTGCTCTTAGAGTACCGCTTACTAGTCAGCATCACTCTGTGTCGAGACAGTGAGCTCAACTGTGTCGCCCTTTTTTCCTAGCGTCGCAGTTTGGTTTTTTTGAAAATTCCCACTAGTCAAATGGTCAAGTGGCGGAGTTAGAAATTCAAATATTTGGACGAGAAGAGTCCAGCGTCGCCGTTTGAATTTCAAGCGGCACCATATAGCGACGCTGAAGGGTCAGCGGTGCCAAAACAACGACACTGAGCTCTTAGCGTGGGAATTTTTCTATGTATGAACAAAAACGTGGAAATTTGTGAGAAAAGTGATAAAAAATGATGTCCAGCCCTCCTTCTGGCACCAAATGTGTGAACCCCAATCCTAATACCTGCAAAACACAATAAATAAACACATTAGTTAGTCAATTGCAAGCATGAACAAGGATTCCCCATGAAATTCATTTACACAATTCAAATTAGGAAAGAAAGCAATAAAGAACACAATGAAACAAAAATATATAGATTCAATCCTAATTAGCATAGCAAACATATGATCCTATGGGGGAATTGGTGCCAATTTGATGTGAAAATTGGCCCTTTCCCAATTCCTAAGATGCAAGCTTGATATGTTGATGATGATTGATCCAATTTGTTGATGAAGGATGAGAGCTCCAAGCCAAAATCTGCAAAAACCTAGCTAAAAACTCAATAGTGATGGATGAAAGTGGCTAAATATTTTAGCATAATAACTTTGCATAATTTGTGGATGATCAAATGAGGATAGGAGCTCTTTATTTATAGAATTCCAAAATGGATGAATGTCCAAATTTGAGCAATGTGGGACTAACATTCATCCAATGGCATGATGCCACTTGTCAATCTATGAGTGGATGGAGGATGTGCAAGATTTGGGGATTGTGCCGATAAATGCTTATTTTTGAATTTCAAATTTGTTGAAATGACTTGTAAGAGGGAAGGGAAAATGCAATAAATGCCACTTGGCTCAAGGAAAAGGACATGTAAGATGAATTTATTTCCTTGTTGGATGTACATGTTGACTTGGAATTTTTGAATTCAAATTTGAGGGAATATTCCAAAAGATGCCTTGTGAGGAAAATAGAGATTTAATAAATGATTTAAATCTATTTTCATGTGCAACTTGCAAAATCTAGAGGATGGGACATGATGAGAGATTAAATTAATCAAGGGTCAATTAATTTAATAGGAGATTTATATGATGTGACCTATTTGACTCAAATTTATGGATTTATTTAAATCAAATAAGAGAGAAATATGATAAGAGATTAATTAAATAAATATTTTTGATTTATTTAATTAAAAGAGATGATGTTAGATCAAATTAAATAAGGTTTTAATTTATTTAATTTAATGGATAGACTTTAGATATTTAATCAAATAAAATTAATTATTTAATTAAATAGGGATAATTAGATCGAATTGATTGATTTAATTAACAAAAGGGAGAGACTTAATTAAATAACTAGTTTATTTAATTAAGGGAGGAATATCGATGAATTTAATCAGATAAGGAGATTTGATTAAATGGTTAGACCGAGGGATGATTCAGGATGAAACGATGTTAGTAGTCAGGATCAGATGCACAATGTCAATCGGTATATTTTACGTGTCTACACTTTTTTGTTAGGATGTGGGAATGCAAGTCAACATCAGCAAAACCAAGGTCATGATATTTACGTTGAAAAGCACTAGGAAGCAAATAAATTTTGAGTTTGAGGGAAACACTTTGCAAGTGGTGAGTGAATACAAATATTTGGGTCTCGATTTTTGCAAAAATCTCAATTGGGAGATTTGTTGGACGAAAAGAATTCAAGGGGGTTGGAAAGCTCTTTACTTACTCCAAAACAGATGTAGATCGGCTGAGTTATGGGATTGGAAAACAAAGAGGAAGTTATTTGGGTTGCTTGTTACACTGGTGGTTTTATATGGTTGCGAAGTTTGGGGTTGTAGCACGTCGGCTGTGAAATGGAAACAAATAGAAAGAGTTTGAAAGCACTTAATCACAAGCAATTTCAAAATAAAAAGTACAGTCCCCTATGAGATTTTTTTGGATGAAGCTGGTGTCTTCCCAATGGAAATGGCAGCGGTAATTCATTTATTAGGCTATTTGCAGAGGATAGAGAATATGGGGGAACATCGGTGGCCCAAAATTATGGTGGAAGAAAAATTAACTAGAAGGAAGAGCATGTGGATGAAGCAAAATGTCAAGTGGATGGAAAAATGGGGGATCAACATGCAAGAGTGCCAAAAAAAAAAGTTGAAATGAAAAAGTATGTAAAAGAGAAATTCAAAAATACCATGTGGTCGAAACAACTTGGTCGGAAAAGAGAACACTATGTTTTTCATTTTAACCCTACTTGTGATCATGAGCAAAAATTTTACATGGGGGCAGATATAAAGTGGAAGGCTAAAATGCTAATAGCCCATTTAAGAACTAGCTCACACCATTTGAGATGTGAAATGGGAAGGTGGAAAATACCCAAAGAGAGGTGGGAAGATAGGATTTGTTTTTTTTTCTCTTTGGGTTTAGTGGAGATAGAGTGGCACTACATTATGGAGTGTAAGGCTTACAAGGACATCCAATACTACTACTCAGATTTGTTAAAAGTCAAGTCTTTAGCGGCCTTGTTTGAAGAGGAAAAGATCAATAAAATAAGTTACCTGATCAAAATTCACAGCAGAAGAAACAAAATCAACAAAGAGTTAGAAAACAACATGAAGTAGTTAGGTGGGGTCGGATATTGTTTTTGTTGTTTTGGCTAAGGTGGTCTTTCAGTTTCATTTTGTGGGTCCCATAGATTGGTTGGTCTCGTGGACGTTATTAAAATCAATCAATCAATGTGAATTTCCAATATTTTGTGGAATCAATACTCTTAAATTAATACTTAATGTAATGTAGTTGGCTTCCTTTACAAAATCATCTACGTAGGAGAATTGTGTCCTTGCTAAATCAACTTCTTGTCTCATCAACTACACTTGAAATAAAAGTAGAGTTAAAATTCTTGATCCTAGTTGTATTAATTGAGAATCATGTCAGAATATCTTGCATGAGGGCACTAGTTTTTCAACAATAAAATTATTATATTGAGATTAGAGGAAAGCGGGTAGTTGATTTAAAGTAGAATATATATATATATATATATATATAATTAAAATTTACAAGTAATGGTATTTGATCAATTTCAAAATTAGGTGGCGGAAAAGGCTTTGTTTTTGAACTAACATAGGCATTGATTAAAAATTAAATCTGGTAACTATTGAAGACTGGTCTTCAAGGACAAGCTTTCCCTACTCTCAGATCAATTAGATTATCTTCAAAACCCATGTTTGTGCTGAATCCACCACCCATCTCCTAGTCTACCATGACATCAATGAAAATCTATATCTCTAGAGATATTAGGTGAATCACCATAGTTTCCAGCCTCTTTAAAGGAAGCACTAGCATTAAAAAAAAAAAAACTTAGCATGGAGGAAGCTAAGAAACATAGGGACAAATTTAACTTTTAGTCCTTTAATTATTCATGTTAAAATAATGAATGATAACTTGGGAAGTAGGCTCTACATGTCCCCACTTTCCCTAATTCATATATACTCATTATTATAACCATGAGTAAGGTATCTTCTTTCTTTGTAACATGAAGACCGGAATTTTCTTCTTTTTGTTTCATCGAATATTTTCATATAGCCCATTTCTTTATTAATATAAATAAAACATTCATTAATTAATTTCTCTACCTAGGTTTCCACTGCTCTACCCACAACTGGGTATCTTCTTATCTACTTCATAACATTTGAACTAATTCCCTTGAGAGAAGCTTTCACAAGTTTCAAGTGAGGTATTAAGAGGTCCTCAAATCAATCTTACTGACATTAAAGTCTACTTTTGTGACATCCTCCTCATTTTTGTCATTCAAGGGTTCTAAATCACTACAAATTGATGTCCAGATCTTGAGTATATCATTATTCTAGACCTTATTTTATCCTTTTTAGGTTGATGGTCAGTTTGAAGTAACTTAGCTATTGTATCAAAACTAGGATCAACTATTTGAGTATACATATTGTTTCCAACAACTTCTATTAAACAAGTTGGTGGTGGTAAGATAGATTGACTGTTAATGATCATAGATGGCATGGAGCCATCTAGCATAGAATCTAAAGTAACATTTTAGGGTGATTGTTGTTGATGAGGTGAATCAACACCCTTGTTTATTGGTGTATGTGGATGAGACGCATTACCTTGATGCAAGGGAGGATAAGAAGCATTTTAATTGCTTGTTGTTTCTCTAGTTCAATTCTATGAATCTCTATGGAATCACTCTTAGGTTCCCTTTTTTCTTCTAAATTTGTCCTTATCTTCTCATTATTCCCTTCACATTATCCTTTTAATTTCCTTTCTCTTAGGTGCATCTCCATCATCTCCTTTCTTGAAAGAGGTCCTGCACCTAGTAGTATATACATTGGTAGATGATACCTATGGGCTAGGTCTTGTGCTTTCTTTTCTCTCTCTAAAAGTATGCTCTCTATTTGGAGGCTTGGTTGTAGTATGACTAGTGATTTTAGCTTCTAACCACCTCTTAATTTAATTGAGTATAAAATAATATCTTGTAAATATGTCAATAATTTTCCTTTTTGATCATCTAATTTTAGGTAGAGGTTTTGATCTTATGATATAATACTCATCAAACATATCAAAGTTATCATCAATCATGTCAATTATAAGATTCAAATTTAAGGCTCTCATTTGATCTTCTGTTAGCCTTATCCAATCTCTCCTTTTGATTTCATGTTCATCGTGGCAATCTTTTCAATAGTTTTCTAGATGGAATTGATGTTCATAATGCATGCCAATGTATAAATTATCATTTATAAAAAATTTAATAGAAAAGAATTATCTTGTAGTAAAAGTTTGAAAATTGAATTTGGAGAGGATTTTGTCAACATTTCCCGTTTCCTCATGATTTTTTCAAGTATAATGGGTTAAGTGTAGAGGAAGAGTATATCCTATCTTCTTATGATCATAAAAATTCTTTTTCACATGATTCATTTGTTTGCATACCTCCAAGAGTATAATGTAGTCACTAACATACCTCGATAGTCTATATAGAGTACTTTTGAAACCTCCAATTCCAACATATGTAAATTTGTCAAATTAGATTAAGAAACTATCAAATTACATGATGAATTTCACTTCACCCTAATAAATTCTCACCTTAGAATTACCTCTTATCCTCCTAAAATTAATTATACAAGTTGCATCATTTATATGTTTGTAATCCATATTACCATATTATTCTTATAGTTGAGGGTAATAATCATATATCTGGGTATTATTTGTGAGTGTTCCAGAAGTTTTCAATATTAGACACACTGCATGATTTCTTGCTATTGCATAGAATAAGTATGAGAACATATGTGATTTTTTTTTATTATTGGGAAAAGCAAGTTTTGAAGGGACCTGAAACCCATTACAAGAGAAACACTGCAAAACTACAAAGACACAACCACACAACAACTGAACAACAACCAACAAAAATAAAAACTAACAATAGAAACATTATTTCATATTCTTCAAGTTGTCAGCCACCTCTAATTCTTGATTATAGAAATTTTGATGTAGGTTGACTAAATTTTGTAGCTCTTTTTTCTCCTCCTCAAAGGTCTTCTTTTTCCTTCCTCGAGTTCTAGAGCTTGGTCCCTTCATGTCATCTAGTACAAGGATTTTCCCTTTTTCTTTGGAAACCTTCTCTTTTTTCCTACTTTCATCAAAGGTCCTTCAATAGTCTATTCTTCCCTTGGCTCTTTATATTTATCTGTTAGGATTCTAATCCCCTTTGCACTATTCTTGATTGAAAAATGACTAATCTTAAGGATACATTCCATTTTGGTATTAATCCCCTGTATTTTATTTTCCATCTCCAACATATAGATTTCATAATCCTTTTTTAAAGCATTGATGGAATCTTCTCCCTCCTTCATCCTATTATGAAACACTCTATTTAGAACCCCAGAATGGGCCTACCCATCATCAAAGAGTTTTTCTTCTAACCCATGAACTTTAACATTGATTTTATCAATCTCAAGGAAGAAGCATTTGGCCAATTTGAACTGATTCACCACACCCTCCCTTTCTAGCAACAACACATATGAGACTATTACCTCCCAGAGAAATTTACAATCTGATCATGCATATGATCATTGATCAATTTTACCCAATATACATATTATGACTTATTATAAATAACCAAAATGAATTAGCACATCCATTTCTTGAAAGTATTTGAGTCTTCATGTTTGAATACTCTATAAAGAAATGAAATCATGTCTAATATTTAACCTCTTTAAAATGAGACCCTTGCAATATTTAGGGATTTGAGATTTCCCCTTCTTTTCTTTTACCAACCAATACTTAGCAATGCTTGAAAGAAAAAAATCTTTCTTGTCTAAGAAATTTCCATCTTGTTTCCAGAAAACATCTCTATGAATTCATCTCACATAGGGAGCCTGAAAGTAATTCCAATTGACTCATAATCTAATTTTTCCACTACACAACACCATTTAATTTTCTCATTTCCTTAGATTCAACATGATAATTTTCTACACATACAAGGACCAAATCAAGGCATTGAACTGTTGGTGGGAAACCTTCCATGTGATCAAGCCCACTTGCAAAGGTTCTCTTAGCCATACGAGATGTAGGATTTGTATTCATTCTCTTCCAAAAATCTCGTAAGTCAATATGCCCTAACTTTGTATCCTTTATCCCTGCCATGTCATTTTGAATCATTGATGCCACATTAAACCAAAAGTATTTATATTTCATTTTGGAAACTCTTAACAACCACCAAATTGAATGATCAATAGTTATTAATAGGAAATGGTGTATTATCAACAAGGATGCATTTTTAAGAAATGTTCCATATATAGGTTGAATAGAATTCATGAAAATTTAATGGATAAAAGGAACAACTTCAACACAACTTTCAAGATAAATAAGAGCACGTATAAATGAAATTTTAGCTATTGTATCTTATGAGAAAGTGAACTTTATTTGATGGGGAGTTGGTTTTAACTATCACAATAAAAATTATTTACTTGAAATAGAGTTTCCATTGTGATAGTTAAAACCGTTAGAGGATTATGTGGAGAGATTTCATTTTTCTTTGAAGAAAAACCCATAGAACAAGTTATCTGAAGAATCCCTCAAGTTAGTATTTTTGAAGGGAGTCAATGAGGATTGCATGGATGCCCTCAATCTTATTGGGCAAGGGGGATATCTCTCAAATACCATTTGAATAAATTTGTAGGGTCTGCAAAAATTACTCTAGAGCCTTCACTAAGAGGCCAACAGGAGAGAGGACATCCACCATTGGAAAATCATCTACTGGGGTTTCAAAGATTGAGATAAATAATTTGTTGTCCAATATGAAGGAGGACAATATTAGGCACCCGAAAACTTAGTTGTACACTCTCCATATAAAGAAGAAGCAAGAAGAAGCTGAAGCAATGCTCATCGAATACTACCCCAGTTGTAGACAAAGGAAAGCAAACTGTAAATGCAAGAGGGTGGCTAGTATTCAACAAGACAAAATAGAGAAACCTGATTTTCAGCCAATCGAAGGAGAGGATGGATAGCTATCTTCCATAGCTCAAAGAAGGCCATGGAAACAAAGACAAGGTATGCCATAGGACCCTCTTAATTTCAATTCATCCTTTCCCATTGGAAATCATTTTTTTCTACTTGGAGTTCCCAGCCTTGGCCAAACAACCAAAACCAATGATCAAACCCTCAACAATGGAAACAACCTCAACAAAATTGGAACCAACAAAAACTAAATCCTTGGTCACAACAAAATTTCCAAGGTTCCAATTATAATCCTCAATGGCCAACACAACAAAATTAGTGGCAGCCGCAATGGCAAAAAGGCTAGTAGTGGCAACAACAAAACATGAATTATCAACAACCAATGCTTCTTCCTCAGTCACAACAACAAGCCATTATGCCTAATCTATCAAATCCTACATCTCAGCGACCAAGACCACCACAATTACCTTCCCAACTTGCACCTAAACCTAACAACAAGTTTGTTCAACAGGCTTATACTAACGAGGCTATGCAATATCCCACCTATGGGGTAGAGGTGAGTGATTCCACCTCAGGTCAATGAAATAACTAGTTGGACCTTCATCCCCTCAAATCACTAAGATGGAGGATGACGAACCTAACGTTGAAGCTTCAGACAAATAATCTCTAGAACCTAAGTCAAATCAAGTACACCAAACTACCTCAAGTCCAAAGCCCCCTTTCCCTAAGTGCTTAACCATTCAAAAAAATCACACCCAAGTTGAGAAAAACCTATTGGGTGAACTTAAGGATGCCAATATCAAGATCCCTCTCATCCAAGCTATTAATGTTATTCCAATCTATACCAAACCAATTAGGGACTTATTTCTTAAGAAACTAGGGAGAAAAAGGAAGGACCCTTAGACAATTCATGTCCTAGGGAACCTTCTTGATATCATACCCTGGTAGTCTAATAGTGGATGTTAAGATTAATGAGACCCTTATCAAGAACACCTTGATAGACTTAGGGATAGCATTCAATATCATGACTAAAGAGACAATGCAATTACTTCAGTTAGCCAACCTTAGACCTACACCAATTGTTTTATAGTTGGCTGATAGGTCAAAAATCAAGCCTAAAGGAATCATTGAGGATTTAGCTATTACATTAGATTCTTGGGAATACCCTGCAAACTTCATAGTATTGTAGCCAAAGGTCAACCTTGCAGGATATCCACTCATTCTAGGTAGACCATGGTTAGCTACAAATGATGCATTCATAGGTTATAGGTCTGGTAATATTATAATATCTAATGGACTATGACCATGAAATTGGTCCTCTATCCTCCAACCCAACCTCATGTTGATTTTGAGAAAACCATTTGGCCTACTTTGGATGAGGAAGACCACTATTCATTATAGACTTTGATGACAATAGAAGCAACCTTTTATTGGAATATCAGGATGGAGATGATCTGATTGCTCACATAATATAGAATGACTGTGGTAGGAGCCTGCAACAACAAGACTGTCTCTCATTTTTACAAAATCCTTTGCAAGGCATTATACCTACCAACTCCTCAAAAGAAATATCTCAGATCTTCCATTCCTTACTTCCACAATAGTGTGTACCAATCATTCCTATCCTTGACCTCTCATATGTGCAAGAATCATCCAAGGAACTAGAAATCATGCCAGGAAAATTGTTGAACATAAACAATGCATTGACTATAGAACAAAAAAATTCCCTATACACAGTGTTGCAGGCACACACAACAACCTATGCATGGGACTACCATGATATGAAGGATATAGCTCCTGACTTATGTATGCATAGGATCTATATAAATGATGGTTAT
>VDFB02216343.1:0-65567 GCA_007258455.2 Sequoia sempervirens
AAAATGAGTTACATGTTCTATCTTATTAGATTCTTGTTTGGATATTTATATTTCTTGAATTTAGGAGTGGTGGATTTGGGGGCCAATTGGATTTCCAATTGTGGTACCTTTGGGAATTTAGTTCTTGGATTTTGAAGATTTCAAACCTATATGAACCTTAGATTTAAGGATTCTTGGATATGAGGATTATGTATATTAAGATTTTAGATTTTTGGATTTTGGATACCAAGATTTGATGTATGGTATTTTATGATCCATGCATATTTTTGGGCCTTTCGACTTTTAAATGTTTAGGATTTCAAATTTTGTGGTGTGGGGAATTTATGCATTTAGACGAGTTCCTTAGGATATTTTGATGTATCCAAATCTATTTTGAATCCCATTTTATGATCCCTTAGGGAAATATTATATTGATGTCCCATGAAGATGTTGATAGATTCATCATTATGTAAGATATTAAGCAATGTGTGATTTCATTCTAGGTGATCATCAAAGGATGTGGATGGTCAAGGTTAGAGATGGGGTTGATGAAAGGATTGGTGAGAGAAAGTTCCTTGGAGGAATGATGAGAGGGGCCCATTTTTATTGTGGGAGAAGTTACTCTATCTTTTGTGGGACTAACATCCTTATCCTACTTGGTAGGATATTAATATCTAATGTTGTGGAATCCTTAGTTTACATCAATATTAATGGGTTCAAAGATTCTATTACAGTTAATCTCATTGGGGTGTTAGTATTACTTTGTCAGTTTCTTTTCCTTTTTTGTTAGTTTTTAGTTTTCTAGTATTTTGTTTTAGTTTGGTTTGGAAGATAGTTTAACCATATGGGTCTGCCTATTAATATTAATGTATTTGTTGAAAGTATTTGTTGGTTCTGATAAATACAATTTTGGAAGTATTCTCCTTCTTGCAATTATTCCTAGCTTAATAGTGGTATTAGAGCATGGGCTTCTACATATTTTACCCAATCAAATTTTCAATTCAAAATTTTATATTTTCATACAAGGAGAAAATGCAAGTCTATTCTAAAAGATGCATTTTTCAATTTCAAAGAAATATTTGTCTTCTCTCCTAACTGTCCAAGAAGTCTTTGTTGAAGAATACAAGGAAAATATTAAGGTGAATTTTATTTCTTGTGGTTTATTTCTTGTCACAAAGATCTTTTATCTTGCCTTTTATTGTTATGGTTAGAAGGAAGATATCTAACAGTTAAATGCAGATTTGATTAATACAATAGAGAAATAAAACACAAAAAATTATAGAAGAAACAAGGCAACATAGATAATTTAACATGGCTCACCCAAACAAGGCAACATAGAAAATTTAATGAAGTAAAAAATGGGAAAAAAATTCTCGGGGGCTGCCACCCTCGAACCCCTACCTAGCACTCAGCTCGGCCCCAGACCCCAACAAGGATACATGAAGAGTGTACAGTATAGCATGATCAAGCACCACATACCAAAAATCTCCCACTTGGAGATTGATAAGGCTTCACATCAAACAATCTCCCACTTGGAGACTAATCCCGGACAACACCACTGGACTTATAGCTCCCACTAGAAATAAACACCTTGGACCCTACTACTCTGTTATACTTTTAACCATGAAGACCAACTAAATTTGAAGAGGAGCTCACCTTCTCCCTTGTCATTGACTTTGTAAACATATCCACTAGATTGGAATCTCTATGTATCTTTTCCAACGTTACCTGTCCATCCTCCAACACTGACCGAATGAAATGATATCTCAACTGTATGTGTTTGGTTTCAGAGTGCAAGGCATAATTATTTGCAAGATGTGTAAAACTTCGGTTGTCTGTAAAAAAGTGATTGTCAGCCTAATGTTTTCCCAACTATTCCATGAAAAGTTGCAGCCATATCATCTCCTTTTCAACCTCTGTTGCAACAACATACTCTGCATCCGTGGTGGATAAAGCAACCACTTTTTGCAATTGATAATTTTTTATTTTCAAAATCCCAAAGCCTATAACCAAATTCATCAATTCCAAATCCAACAAAAATGCACTTCTTTGACTTTGCATCAAGCTTGGTTCTATTTTTAGAATCTACATGTGTAAATTCTTCACAATCGAAGGTCTTGAGAAAAGAATAACTCACCTTCTTACTTGTCCATGCTTCCTCTAGAAACCACAACCTAAAGGATTAGAGGGACCTCTATTGATTAAATAAACAACAGTGTTTATAGCCTCTTCCCACATGTTTAAAGGCAGCCCAACATGCAATCTCATAGTCCGTGCACACTCCATTATTGTTCTATTCATGTGCTCAGTCACTCCATTTTCCTTTGGAGTCCTTGGAACCATTTTCTTCCTACGAATACCATTAGAGGAACAATAATCTTAAAACTCTTTGCTGCAATACTCACCACCATTATCAAATATGAGACATTTTAACTTTTTACCTATCTCATTCTCAACCAAGATTCTCCATTTCTTAAAAGTTTCAAATAAATTAGATTTATGCCTAAGGAAATAAATCCATACCTTCCTTGTTGCATCATCAATAAAAGTGAAATAATATTGAGAGCCATCGAGAGAAGATAATTGAGTTGGTCCCCATACATCTGTATGCACAAGCTCCAATTTCTCATCTTTCTTTTGCTTCCCATCCTTGAGAAAAATAACTCTCTTTTGTTTGACATACACACAACTTTCACATAAATCCATATTAACACATTTCAGACTTGGTAAAACATTCTTTGAATGACGTACTTTCATACCTTTTGCACTCATATGCCCAAGTCTATTATGCCACAGTGTCGATTTAGAATCCATAGCAACTGTTTGATTTTTAGCCTACTAAATTGCAACAATTGTTCCTGAACATTGATTTTTATCTACAATATTTAAAGTAGAAGGAACAATATGACCTGTACAAAGTATAAGGTGCCTAATTTCACACCTTTTGCTACCACTAAGGCACCTTTTGTAACCTTCCAATTTCTATCAATAAATATAACAACACAACCTTCATCATCTAGTTGCCCTACTGAATTTTTTTTTTTTAACTTTGAAACATTCCTTACCTAATGTAGTAGCCAATGATTCCCATTCGGCAACTTAATATTGATTCTTCCCTTTCCAACAATCTAATAGGGTTCATTATCTCTCAAATAAACCAACCCAAAATCCCCTTTGACATACTCAAGAAAATAACTTCTATGGGGCATAGCATGAAATGAATCCCCTGAATCTAACACCCAAGAATCATCAGCATTGTCAAGGGAAAGAATCAAAGCATCCTCATCAGATTTATTACTTACCAC
This sequence comes from Sequoia sempervirens, assembly GCA_007258455.2. NCBI lineage: Eukaryota > Viridiplantae > Streptophyta > Pinopsida > Cupressales > Cupressaceae > Sequoia > Sequoia sempervirens. Next base: position 3,285 of record VDFB02216343.1, read on the forward strand.
ATTTTCCTCTTTATTACCTTCCTTTTTATCTCCTTTATTTTTTCGAGACCAATAATCTTTCTTTAAATGACCTGGCTTACCATAGGACCAACAATCCCTCTTGTCTCTAGATTGGGACCTTTTGTCCTTTGATTTTCCTTGTGACTTCCCACAACTTCCATAATTGTTTCCTCTCTCCTTTTTTCTGACCCTACTTTTTGCATTTAAAACACTTCCTGATGTGGATGTCCCACCTAAGCTTTTCCTACGGATTTCCTCGCTCAAAATAACACCAACAACATCATCAACAACTAACCCACCTTCTACCATTTTCATATTAAATAAACGCTTCATAAGAAATACCTTATTCAAAGTGGAAGGCTTTTCATATAACTTCACTAGGGTTTCCATGAACTCTTGAGTTGTCTTTGCTCTGTTGTAATATTGAATGCCACTAATTGTGCCAGGCATAAACAAATAGCTCCTAGTGCCTTTTTGTCTAGAAGATTCCAATCCTCATCACTCATTGTTGTCGGTTTCTTGGCTATTCCTTCTAACGACCTCCATAAATCCTTCTGATAGAGATAATCCTCCATCTACATCTTTCATAACTAATAGTTCTACCCATTGAATTTATCTACCTTCAATTTACCCTCATCCGCCATTACTCCCACTTAACCATGAGACTCCCACTTAACAATGAGACTCCCACTCAACCGTGAGACTTTTCTGTAGATGATAATAGAACAAAACCTACTCTGATACCACTTGTTAGGGTTAGAAGAAAGATATCTAATATTTATATGCAGATTTGATTAATAAAACACATAAAATTATAACATAAACAAGGCAACATAGAGAATTTAATGTGGTTCACCCAATCTAAGCTACATCCAAAAAACCGTAGCCATCCAATGATTTTATTATCCAGTGCAAAACATATTACAATCTCACTAATAATGCCCTACTACAACCCCCATCCAAACTGCTTATAACAAGCTTTTTTAGAAGCTTCCAAAATTAGGGTTCTACAAAGGTGGTTTTTTCTTTTGTCAGTGACGAAGTGAAAAATGGGAAAAACGAAAAAATTTCTTAGGGGTTTGTCGCCCTGGAACTCCTGCCTGAGGCTTGGACCTTAGACCCCGGCGAGGATACATGAAGAGTGTAAAGTATAGCATGATCAGTTGCCACATAACAACATTTATTTCATATTTAAGCAAGAAAATTCAAGAAGTAATTTTTCTTCTACAATTTGTGCAAGTTGTGTTTATTTTTTTGCAATTCACAATGTAGTATGTTATATCAATGATTGGGGAAACATTATCTAGAAAATATAGTCGGATAGAATGGTATAGGAAAATAGAAAACACACTCATTTTCAATGATTTATGGTGTAATATTTGTGACGGTGATGCCCAACCTACAACACCAACTACTAGAAAAGAAAAAGAAGTTTGGTAGTATAAAAATTCAAAGGCCTTGGCTTTGATAAGGGCTTCGATCAATGGGGATGTGTTTAGACATATACAAGGGTGTAAACTTGCTTGGAATGCCCTTAAAAATTTCAGAGATCTATATTATTCTCATGCTAAATTAGAGTGTATTTAGTTTCTATGTTTGTAAAATATGTGAATGAGTAATAAAACCACACAATCAATGAAACATTACACTAGAGAGAATTCAAATAACAATGTAATCAAATTGAAAGAAATAAACTCTCTAAAATTGTACCATTGTTTCCTATCTTCAGGTATTCGTTAAATCATAATGCTCTCAAATTTGTTTGTGCACTATGACCTTTAGAATGACAACCTGAGGAATGGAATGCTAGAAAATACAAAGAATATATTCCTACATGATTGATTGAGCTATATGATAATGTTGCTATGATAATGATGTTGTGATAAGGATATGATGCTAAATGTTGTGATGCAAATACTATATGAAAACTACTATGATAACTAAAATGCAGCTAATAGAAAAGCCATGATTATAAACTAATATGCTTTTAAAATGCTAATTGCTAAATGCTCACAAATGTTCTAATGAAAATTTTGTAGAGTAAGATTGCTCAAAGTTGGGATATGAAATGTTGTAGAATGAGGTTGTATTTATAGATTTTCCAAAGTGTATTATGATGTGGCAGCAACCAACGGTCAGGATTTCAGCTAGAGAGATGAATGGTGGAGAATGAAGAAGTTAGAGGGAATAAAGGAGAGTGTTCCCTTTAATAGAACACTTTTCCAAGTGTGAGAGAGAATAAATGGAGGAAGAGAGTCAAGTGTCTCAAGTTTGTTTCAAAATTTGTTGAGGAAAAATCCCAAATTAAACAAATTGAAATATTCAATTTGTTGAGACACATGACATGATGAGGTGGAAGGAGGAAAAAGCTATAGACATGTGACTAAATTCAAATTTTAGAATTTAAATTTAATAAGAGGAAAGATAATTAAATAAGACAAACCTTTTAAATTTGTTTATTTAATTAAGATTAGAAGAATGTGATTTAGGATAGAAGAATTAGAAAATGAACTATATAAATAAATTTAGAATTTATTTATATGTAGACAAAATAAGAGGTTTATTAATTAAATGACTTGTATTTAATTAATTAATTATCCAGACCAATTTTAGGTGTATACAATTATAATTGAAGTTATTCAATCTTGAATTAAAGAATGGAAATGATACGAGTTTAGCTTCTAAAATTTGAGCCATAAAACAAGATGTTGATGTTGATGGTGGTAAAGTTGGAATTTGTCTCACAACCTTCATAAAGTCCCTTCTTCCAACACATTCCACATATTTGGAGTCCCTTCAAGCAAGTAACCAATTGAAGACCATCACTTTTGATCAATTGGTTGAAAATTTGGTGGAACATGAGAAAGCTTTTGGAAGAAAAATTGATAACATTGGTGAAAAAGTTTATCTTGACCACCACAAATACAAACCTCATAATAAGAAATCTTCTAGAGGTGGTCATAATGATGGATGAAAAGGTAGATGGAAGAATAGAGGGAGAGGAGGTACATATAGCAAAAGCCACTCCCGACATGAAAATAAAAATGATAGGCACCACCTGTATTGTAAAAGATATGGTCAAAAAGGTAGCCATGAAGCACATCAATGCATAATTTAATGGGATAAGATAGAAAGTTCCTTTAAAAAAAAAGATAAAACACATAATGATGAAAAAAAAATAGGAGTAGCCCAATTCACATGTGGTAGTGATACTGATCAATATGTGTTTTTAGTTTCAAAATTTTCTTATTATAATTCATTTAATGCTTCATGGCATGATGCTTGGGTGTTAGATACTAGAACCACACAAAATATGAAATTTCAAAGAGATTATTTTAAAGAATTTCATGAAGGTGTTTGTGGAAAAATCTATTTGGTAGATAAATCAAGTCTCAAACCAGTTGGAAAAGGAACCATTAGCCTCAAATTGCCTGGCCTTCAAGATTTTGTACTTCATGATGTTTTGTATCTTCCTCAATTGCAACATATTTTTTTGTCATTAGTATTCATTTGACAACAAGGCCATTCCATTTTTTTAGAAGATGGACAAGTGACTGTTAGAAAGAATTTAAATAATCAAATTTCCTTTATTGGTTGTGAGGATGGAAAGTTATTAAAACTTCATGGCACTTCAACTCTTTTTAGGAGTTTTGCATATCCTACCAAAGGTAAAATAACTTCTAGTCTTTTATGGCATATGAGATTTGGACATGTAAATTATGATAGCATTTGGATCATGTAAAAGAATGGTATAGTAGTTTTGCTTACTTTTCCTAAGACAATTTAAAAATGTGAAGCTTCTATTCCTGCAAAACAACATAGAGATTCTTTCCCTCCACTTAGTGAGCACACAGGAAATTGCAACTCATACATTATGATTTATGTGGACCTTTACTAGTGATTTCAGTTGGAGGATGTAAGTATTTTATGTTTTTCATTGATGATTATAGTTGCATGACTTGGATTTATTTCTTGTAACAAAAATATGAAGCTTTTGAAACTTTTAAGAAGTTTCGAATTATGATTGAAAATCAAGCACAATCTCAAATTGGTACTCTTCGAATAGACAATGGTGGAAAATTTACTTCCATAGTTTTTGAGGATTATCTTCATTAAAATGGGATTCAACATCATCTCATTTTTCTAGGTACTCCTTAACAAATGGTGTTGTTGAAAGAATGAATAGAACTATCATCAATATGGTTCAAGCAATATTATATTTCAAAGGTATTAAGTTACATTTTTGGGAAGAAGCAACAAGTGCAATAGTGTATCTTCACAATAGATCTCCTTCATCTACTCTTCATCAAGCAACTCCATATGGATTTTGGTTTGGTTATCCTCCCTCTATTTTATACCTTCGCATTTTTGGTTCCACTTGTTATGCATTGATTCCAAAGGGGTGAAGAAGTAAGTTGCATCAAAGAAGTTATAAATGTATTTTTCTTGGCTATTCTAAATCTTCAAAAGCCTATAGGCTATACGATGAAGTGAATAGGAAATTCCTTATTGCACAAGATGTATTTTGTGAATCTTTCAAAAATGATGTCAATGTTGATTGCCAATTAAAATAGCTTGAAAAATGTGTAAATTTTCTTGCTTGGAAAGAAAATACATGTGGAATTCATGAATATGGGGGGGATAAATCCTTTAGAACCATATTTTTTGGAACCATCTATAAAATCTCTATCAATATATGCCTCATCTCATGATACTTGAACTCAAAATATTGCAAGAAGAAACCACCTCTCATGATCATTTCCAATCTCTTGATTACCATGGGAGTTTAGAACAATTAGTCACTAATGGAGCGTCTATTCAAGAAATGGAAGCACTTTTGGTTCACCAAAATCCTTCACACAAGTGGGCCAAACATGTTGAGCAAACTTTGAAAGATTTAAGACCCAACAAAATAGGAAAACCAAACACAAGAAGTTCTTAAAAAACAAGGCAGCAAGCTCAATCTTCTATTGCAAGTAACTTAGAGTCTCTTGATGAACTCAATATGGCAATAAACTCTAAACCAACTTCCTATAAAGAAGGTAAGGATAGTGTAGTGTGGCAACAAGCTATGCAAAATGAGTATGATGCTCTTTTAAAAAATGGCACATGGGAGTTGGTTGATCCACTGCTTGGTTGTAGACCTATAGGTTGCAAGTGAATTTTTTGAAACAAATATAAAGTAGATGGATCACTTGACAAACATAAAGCCTAACTTGTTGCAAAAGGTTATGCTCAAAAAGAGAGTATAGATTATGATGAAAATTTTCACCTATAGCAAAATGGACAACCATTCGTGCTTTGTTGGCTCTTTTAGCACAACATGGGTGGAAGGTTCATCAAATGATGTCAAAATTGAAATTTTGAATGGTGATCTCAAAGAAACAATATATATGAGTCAACCAAAAGGATATGCAGTCCATGGTAAAATATACCAGGTATGCAATCTCATAAAATCATTGTATGGTTTGATGCAAGCCCCTCGAGCCTGGTATGAAAAACTCACTCAACATCTCTTGAAGTTGAATTTATAGCATTTTGAATTTGATGATGCAACTCTTTTTGTTAAAAAGGTTGATAACATTGTTGTCTATCTTGTTGTTTATGTAGATTATTTATTTCTTATTGGTAATAATGAGGATTATAATCAAAGTGTGACAAATTAATTGAAGCAAGGGTTTGAAATGACTAATTTGGTTCATCTTCATTACTATTTGGGTATTGAGGTGATTCAAACCCCAAGTATATTTTCATCACCCAACAAAAATATATTAGTGAGCTTCTCACCAAGTTTGGCATAACTGACTGCAAACCTAGCAGTACTCTAATAGACCCAAATTTGAAACTCATATCCACTGAACCTACAGTATTGGTTGATGCAACTCCATACAAGCAACTTGTTGGTATTTTAATTTATGCAACTACTACCCATCCAGATATTTCTTTTATTCTTGGGGTTCTCTTTAGATTCATGCAACAACCTAGAGAAATTCATTAGTTAGCATCCAAACGCGTTCTTTGGTATTTGAAAGGCATTCAAAATTGATACCAGAGCATCCTGTAGCAATTGTTGTCAAGTTTTGGAATATGTTCTCCAACCCTAGTTTATGAACATGGCTGCTAGGAAGATTCACTTGTTAGACCAATCAAACAATTTTTTCTTTAGGACTAATAAGAATGAAAAGCATCTGAAATAAAATTAGCTTTCCACTCATATAAATTGCAGACTTGTACCAGTCTTTATCGGGTCGGATAAACATGTTTTCTTGCTGTAAAATAGAAAAAACCTGCAATAAATCATGCAAACAATAGATTTGCAACACAAATATCATTTCCACATTCTTCTTCATTCATTACTCAAGCATCCATGAGGGAAAGAAGCCCCCAAAACATTCTTTTACACCCCCTTTCATATGCTTTCATGAGAAAACCTAAAAAACTCCTAAACTTGCATAAAATTGTCTCTTTCAATGATGTAATTTGTAAACATTCCCACTAAGATTAGAACCTAAGAGTTTTCTCTCTAGGGTCTCGATAATAGTATTACACTGCTCTGTTACCTTGCTAACAATGATTATTTTTAGGCCGATAAAGAATTTTTAGTTTATATTCAAAGGGAGAATAATAATTAGGACCAAAAATTACATGAGGGTGAGGAAGAAGAGGTTGAAAAGCATATAAAATAGGATCATAGTAAATATAATGAATGCAAACATGTTGTTCCTTGAATATTTAAAAAATTGAGAAGTGTGTCCTACATTTCATAATCTAGTCATTAGGGTTTCATGATGAAGGTATATATGATGAAACCACCTAATTTAGACAAGTGGTGATTGTCATGATGTTATATGATCACCACCTAATTATTATGGATAGATTTAAACTTAAGGGCATCCTAGAAAAATGTCACATTTTTTTTAAAATGAGAATGATATGACCTAAAGTAAGAAGCTTCTAAAGACCAATTTAAATAAGGATAATTATTCAATCAAGTAGGTCAATGAGAATTCCACTAAAATATTTTAGTGAAATTCTTGAAGTTGCATAGGAATCTTGGCAAAGATGGTTGTTATCAGGAATTCCTCTATGCATATATAAAAGGAATAAGTAGGATCAATGAGTATACCCTATATATAGGTCCATGATAACCATTTGTAGGAATATTTGAAGATGATATAATGAGAAGAGGGGAAGAGGTAGAATATGGGTGTGCATCAAGAGCACCAAAAAATTGTCAAAGGAAAATAAGAGTATGGGAGGAGAATAGATAGTGGGATCATTAGAAAGAATAGGAGAAGACTTTTCGAGGACAAGATCAACATGATTAGATTTACTATGTTGAGGGACAATATTTGTATAAATATGTAGGTTTTTATTTAGAGAATCTATGGACTTATTATGAATGTGATTATGGACCTCAACATGAATAATAATATTATCTATGAGATCCTATATTTTTTAGATAATATCCATCCACAAAATTTATAGAAATCTTGAGGATCATACCCAAATGGAAGAGAAAGTGATGTTTCAAGGGATCAATGGGAGATAAGGTGAGGAGGTTGGTAATAAGTTGGTTGAGGATAACATGAACGTGATTAAAAAGGTGGTTGAATTTGTGCATGTTTAGGGTTTGAGATTAATAGAATTATACGAAGAAGGGGAAGGCTTAACATGGTTAACAATTGGTTTAAAGTTAATTTTTTAAAATATGGAAGAAGATGTATTTTTTCTTGAAATTTGTTTTGAGACCTAGAGATACATTAGGAGAAATAAGAAAATAAAGATGAGAAATACGTAGGATAAAAAGAATTAAAATTTAAGGGATGCCATATAATAGTTTATTTTCACAATTCAATAGATTGGAATAGAGGTCAAAGAAATAATAGTAATAGTTAAATAAATCATCCTTAATATGTGAAATCAAGTTTTTGATTAGAGGTAAAATATGGGTTTTGAAGGGGCCCAAAACCCTTTACATCAAAAAGTAGCTGAGATATAAAAAACAACATTAAGCTAAAAACAACCCAATAACAGCGACCCAACAGCAAAAAGTTGGCCAAAAAGGAGGACCCCACCAGCAGCACTACATACTTTTCAGAATATCTATCACCTCCACGTCACTTGCCACAGCCTTCTATGCTTCATCTAGACATCAAAAATTTCTTTTCCAAAGGCCCCTACCTAATCTTTAGTTTTGTTCCTAATCTTGGCACTAGGTCCACTCGTATTTACCTCAGTAATCAAAATAATACCTTTCTCCCCATCCTTCCCAACAACACCCTCCTCCTCCATTAGCTAGCAGCTGCACCTATCTTTTCAACATGAGCACTTTCTTTACGCTTCTTGGCACTAACCACAGGAGAAATCATAGTAGTAGAATCAAATTTACCAATAGATTTATGCACCTCCCCCCTCTCATGACATTATCCCAAATTTTCACCATTTGATCCTCAAGGGTGAGGATTCTACCTTCAAGATTTTGTTTCATTTTGAGAGTTTCCTCTACAACAGTGCTTGCCATAGTTTTTAATAAGTCAAACAACTCATCTATCTAGCTTTGGACAGAGGACCCCTCAGCCTTACTCACCACACCCCTAAGTTTGACATTAGTTTTATTGAGTTCATGAAAAAACCATTTGAAAAGTTTGAACAAGACAATGGAACCCTCACGAGTAGTTCCAATCACATCAGACATATCCTATCTATCAATATTAAAAACTCCTTTCCCCAAAGCATCTTCCTCCTAAGAGGAACTAACCCTATCCTAACTAGCAGGGGTGTCCTTACCTTTTTCAACAACAACCATAGTCTTGATTTTGTGGATGGATCTTGCAATCTCCTCTTCCACCGCCTTTCTCTTCTTAAACCTCTCCAATTCCACATCCTAGGTTTCCACAACAACATCAACATCCCCAGACTTACCTATCAGCTGCTCATTCGACTTAACACTTAGGGAATCATCAACATAGAGGCCACCTGCAATAGTGAGAGGGAATTCCTTCTCCAAAAAATTTCTCACAGTCCTTATAACCTGTTTCTTCTTGCTTCCCTCCTTTGAATCCTTTTGCTTGGCTATAGGGGGCAGCGAGGAAGCCTCATTCTCACCTTCGCACCCCTACACAAAAAATCAGAAGCCACCTCATAACTACATGTCAAATAACCCTCACTAGCACTCAGAACCCCTTTTTTCAACTTTCCCGTAGCAGGGGATTGTGGACCCACCACAAAAGAAGCGAGGGAATTAGGAACATAATCCACATCCTCCTCTGACTTCAAATCTTTTTCCAAAATCAATTTCCTTTTCTTTAATTTTTTGCTTGTTCATTCCTCTTTAGAAGTAGTCTCATTCTCCTCGACAGGTTTGGACTATTTACCCTTCAGAGTGACAATAGGCTTAGCAACCTCAAAATTCTTCGCACAATCAGAGATAAGAAGGATTAACCCCACATGCAAGATGAGGTTTTTAGGGTTTTTCTTGTGATCCTTAAGACCTGAATCAAGAGGCATCAAAAGATAATAAGGAAAGGATATCCTTTTCTTATGATGGAAGTAATTAAGCAAGATGAAGTGGTGTGTATTTACCACTGAAAAATGACCTTCCAAAGTTATGAAACGCATTAGCTCTTCTGCAACATCTCCCCATAATGCCTTAAGAGAACTTCTCTGATATCCTCCACTCCTCACAAGGCTCAAGTCCTTCGCTTCATCTTCCTTGAAGATGATTTGCATTGCGGTCTACGCCTCCTTTTTATCCCTACAAAATTTCATGCCATTCATAGCCAGACCAATAATACTAGCTATAAATTGATCATTGACATCAAAATTCGTCCCATAAAGCTTCAACACCCTATCATTCCATCCTTTAGCAAAATGTTCTATTACCTAAGGATTATTTCCATGTAATTTCTCTAGGTAAGGAGTTAACCCTCCTTTCTCCAACACCTACCAAACCTCCTTCTTTGCAGCTTTGCATGAGAAATTTTCAACTAGATTTCTATCTCCACCCATATCTCCACAATTAGAAGACTGTAACAGCTTGAGGGTTCCAAACACAGTGCAATGAAAACTCTAGAAAACAATGCTAAGACCACCCAAAATCTGTGTGAGACCAAAAATGTAATAGGGGAAAATAAAGAACATAGAGTTCTATTCCCTATGACATCCAGCCCCATACCATTCGCTTGATTCAAACCTTGCTTACCATCCTTTCTCATAAACATCGGCCACATGAAGAAAGACATGCATGCCACCAACCATAATGAGAAGATAATCAAATTAAAATCAACCAACATGGTTAATAGTTGCAATAACCTCTATAGGAGAGGGTCATTCAGACCCCATTCCCTAAGCTCTCTAACACCAATATTAGCGAATATGTCTACTAAACCATTACCCTCTCTTAAAATATGTGATATTTAACGTTCATCAAAATAATTCAAAATATCAATGGAATCCCTTATCAAAGACTCAATAGTCCAAGACAGGGGAACACAATTTTTCAAATTGTTAATGATATTAAGAGAATCCTCCTCCAACCAAACTTTCCTATAACCTTTAGTTTGTGACAATTTGAGACCATGATGTTGAATTTCAAGTTATTGACAAAGAGATGTTGAATTTCATCATTAGGAATATTATAATGCATTTTAGAAAGTGTGGAATTGAAGTAGATAATAAAATCATTAACACACTCAATGGGTTCTTGATTGCATTGTGTCAATTCAATGAGGTTAAATTTCATGATAACATTGACTTGAAAGTGTTGGAAAAAAGGATGGACTAATTTTATGCGAGTAAAGTGACTTTTGAGAAGAGAGTAAAACCACTAGAGTATATTATTTAATTGTACAAGGGAATTTTTTTGCAATAAGATGACCATTAGATAAAAAATTAAGATAAGTGACATTGAAATATTGTACATGCATTTTAGGATCCCCTTGGTCAATTTACACATCAAATTGGTGGGTTATAAAAATAAGAGAGAGGGCGTGAAATCTAATGTTAGGAGTGAGGGGATTATGGTATAAATCTATAGTGAATTCCTATTAAGAAGAAGATGGAATAAACCCATGTTTTGATTGCATGATCCCTGAGTGAAGTAAGATGTGGTGCATTTTTGGATTGTAGGTAAGAAGAATATAAATGGGTATGCCAAGTGGGTTAATGGATGGAAATAATTATTATGTAGAGACCTAGGGATATAAGGTGGGGTGAAAGCTGCTTGGGAAGAGAGGGGGTGATAGGTTAACAATAAGGGGAAGAACAAATGAAACATGAATAATGATGAAGATTACAATAGGTAGGGATAGGTGGAGTGGTATCCAAAGGATGAGTGAATATGGAATGACATAAGAATTATGGAAATGACAATGAAAGAACAAAGGGTGAAGGAGGAAACAATATGGATAGAGGCATTGGAAAGAGAGAAAAATAATGAAGGATGTGAAGGTTGAAGAGGAGGGGAGGGTTGATAAATGAATCGAGCCAAAGAGGAAAGAGTGATAGAAGAGGAAGTAGAAGAAGAGGAAAGTTTAGAAGTAGAGAAACATCATTAACAATATGACCAATACATCACAGGATTCCCAAGACCACAAAGTCAGAAACTAACATTGTATGAAGGGCATTAATAAGATATGGATTATTGTCATTGTAGGTATCCTTTTAAAATCTGCAAACTAAACTTCAAACAATGGGTTAGATGCTTTGCAAACTCTATCAAAATACCTCTATGAAATCCATTACAAATGCTTTCAAAATGCCACAAATGATGATAAAAAGACTAAAACATTATGAAAACAAAAGCAAACTACCTATTCCATAGTTGGATTGGTGTCACTTGTGCTAGTGACCCTTTCCCAATCCTTGATAAAAGCTCAAATTGAAAATGCTATGAAGATGGTGGAGTGATGATAAACAAGATCAAATCTCAAATGAAGAGAGTAACCTTGCATGAAATTGTGAAGGATTTGCTTGAGGATGATGCCTGTATTTAAAGATTTTCAAAATGTTGAATGTTGAAGAGGGACCAATGTGGGATCAAAAACAAGCCAATGAATTGAGGACACTTGTCCTTGATTAGTTGATGTGTACAAGACTTGGAAGAAATTGCCCAGAGGAGGCGAGTTCAAATTTGCAATAAATTTTGAGAGGGGACAAGAAGAAAACGATAAATGCCACTGACTTGTCATGTTGAAAATGAGATTTAATAAATCAACCTACAGTGATTTATTGTGCAAGTCAACTAGGTCTAGATAATGCAAGTGGGATGGGATTAGCCTTAGATTAGGATTAGATTAAGTTAATGATGATTAGGCTGATTTAATGCTGATTAACTGATTTGACTTTTTGGACTTTGATAATTGATTTATTTAAATCAGAAAATGATGGAAAATGTATGATTTGGATTTGATTTATTGATACGGTTGTTAATTAAATGGATGAATGGAATATGATTATGCATGATAAATTTGACATGTCTACATTTGCCCCTCTTTGAAGAAGCAATGTACTTGTGCGTTGGTTCAAAAGAAAAAACTTTCATAATCAAATTAAAAAATTTCATGATTTTTGAATGTGGAAAAGTACAACGGTACGGCCTCGAGAGATCGTGAAAAGATTCGATTTGGTCGATCTCACGATAAAGAAAGGTTTAAAATGGGTGGTTATGGATGACGATGCAAAGAGATGATTTTAAGATGCTTAGAATAACAAATCTATATTATTCTAAACAAATTAAATGATGATATGATATGAGATGGATGAGATGGATGATGTGATATGCTGTGATTATGCAACGGATGATTTATGATATACTTAGACTAACAGATCTATATTATGATGATGATATGCATGCATGTGAAATGATTGATGTTTCCTATGATGTATGATATGAATGATATGTGATATCATGACTATTTGTAGATGCGAGGATGGATTTGTGATGGATGCATAGCGGATGCATGATGTTAATCTTGAGAATGAGATGATGACAAGAGGATCAACAAGTCCATGATTGGTGAGGACTTTGTTCAGAGATAGCTGATGATAATAAGATGATGATAAATGATGATGATAGATGGATGATTTGCTTATCAAGGTTAGGATTTTCAAAGATTACTTACTTTATTTTTGTGCCACCCTAAGTCACGATGCATCAAAGGTATAAAGGAACCGGATAGCGTGGTGGTTAGTGTGATGGACTTTGACTCAACAAAGCGAGATAGGGTATTCTTGTTTACACTTGACATCTGAAACCTTTATAGGATGCACTTTAGAAGTCTCAAGTATCTCGGACCAAAACTGGAAAATTATAACCAATCAATACAATAGTCAACAAACTGGTCTGAAACATCTCCATACATATCTAACAAAGCAATGTAAGCAAGTTATTTACAGAACATCCAACAAACGCCATGAGACAAAATAATAATGATACGTTTGCCCCATTAACTCTCTCTAAATCCTTAGATTCGGATATCATCGAGAGGTCCTTGGAATGGCGCATATGATAAATCAAAAGAAAAGATCAAGTATACAAACAAGCCAATGTTCTTCATACCTTCAGCCAGAGGGATGTGTTTCAAAAGATGGGAGCCAAAACTTATTGCCAAAAGATAATGTCCATTGTCGGAACGGATCCTAGGACATGTTAATGACACGTCGTTTTGTTTACCCAAATTGGTTGATTTGATAAAAGTGCCCATTGTCGGAACGGATCCTAGGAAATGCTTTGTATCAAATGATGATGAAATTGATTTATGATTTATATGCCATTGATAAGAAAAGAGTTGATCAACTTGCTTGCCGACAGACCTATACTTGAGATTTTGACAGTTTAGGTTTTCACATTTGACTGCTAGACTTGTTTCTGACTGTTTTACCAAAGGTTGAGGGTGATGACGATTTATTATGGATGATTGATTATTGCGAGTGTAAGCGAGATGAGGTGGATGGATTTTTTCAAATATTTGGATGTTTTTGGAATTTTGCAATGTTTTGAGGCTATTTTTGGTAATTTTTTGAGGTTTTACAAATGTTTTGATTTTTGATTTTTTCAATGTTTTTGGGATTTTACGAGATTTTGACCAAGAGACTAACCTAAAGACCTATCCTAGGGGCCTCGGGGGCTTATCGATAGATTAGCCTTGCCTACGTTATATACGCAGAGACCACGTAGTTCGACTGACAACTTGATCGATTTACAGATGAAGATATACATGATGAAATGTCAGTTTATTATGACGAACTCCTATAGGACTGACCTAAATGTCTCGGGGGATGATCAAAGATCAACCTTGCCTACGTTCAAGCTCAGAGACGACGTAGTTCGACAAGATGACTGTATTTTTGACTTTTAAATGACTTTTTTGACCTGTTTTTGGATTTTGATACGTTTTTGAATGTTTTTGGATTTTCTGATTTTTTTTTATGTTTTTGGATTTTCTGATTTTTGAGGATTTTAAGACCATACACGAATCCGATCCGATGAGAACGTGCCCCCAGCGTGAGGCGATAGACTACTCCGATACAGGCAGGACAAACTGACCTTTTAAGTGGGCCGAGTAGCTCTAGGAGGAATCATGACACAAATGAAAGACCAAGCTATGGTGCAGATGCGGATGGAAGGGTGAAATGCGATGATATGCAATGAGTGAATGAATGATGCAAAGCAAGTCACGAAGACCAAGATGGACGGAGAGTGCTTATTTACACAAGGTGCCTGTTTACCAGGTTTTCACCAAGGTACTTGCCCAAAGTGCCACCAAAGTGGTTTTCACTAGAGGACGATTTTTCTTTACTATTTTTGATCCTTTTTACGATTTTTTGGATTTTGCTTTTGATTTTTTTGTTGTTGTTACCAAGGCGCTGTTTGCAGGTTTTACTGAGAGTAACCATTTTAGGACTTTTGATTTTTTGGATTTTTGGTTCTATACCTTGAAAGAATTAGGCATAAAACTTTTTGAGATGGGAGCTATTCATGGGCTCCTGCAGAGGTTCCCCTTCGGGTGTTGATAGCTGATATGCCCCTGATTTGTAGCTTGCTGTGACAATGAAAGGCCCTAACCAATTGGGTTCGAACTTTCCTTTGCTGCTGGGATTTGGGACATTCTTCTGATTTTCTTTTAAGACTAATTCTCCAACTTGGAAAGTTCTGCTTCTGATTTTCTTGTTGTAGCTCCTTTTCAGTCTATTCTGATACACTTGCAGATGGTTTAAAGCATCCAAACGTCGCTCGTCCAACAGTTCCAGCTCGTTCAGTCTTGAAACTCGATACTCCTCGTCCGTGATGAGGTTTTGCAATGATACTCTGAGGGATGGTAACTCGATCTCAATGGGCAAGATGGCCTCTGATCCGTAGACCAAGGAAAATGGTGTGGCACCAGTGGGTGTGCGGATGCTGGTTCGGTAAGCCCAAAGGGCAGGATTAAGCTGCAAATGCGATCCGACCTGCGTCATTGATTTTTTCTTAAGGATTTTGAGGATGGTTTTATTTGTAGCTTCTGCTTGGCCATTGCCTTGGGGATAGTATGGGGTGGAAGCGATGTTGGATTTTGAATTTATCACATAGGTCACGGACTTCCTGATTTTTGAATGGTGTCCCATTATCTGAGATAATAGCCTGTGGAACACCATAGCGGCATATGAGATAGTTCAGGATGAACTTTGAGATCTGCTTTCCTGTTATGTAGGTCATAGGTATGGCTTCAACCCACTTGGTGAAGTACTCAGTTGCAGTTATAATGAATTTGTGGCCGTTGGATGAGGTGGGTGTGATTTTCCCAATGAGATCGAGTCCCCACTGTGAAAAGGGCCATGGTGTGATGATTGGATGAAGCTCTTGAGCTGGAGCATGGATGAGGTCCCCGTGTTGCTGACACTGTAGACACTTCTTGACATATTCATGTGCCTCTCTGTCCATGGTAGGCCAGTAATATCCACTCCTCAGCAATTTCTTAGACAAGGTCATGCCACTCGAATGAGAACCACAGATGCCATTGTGCACCTCAGTTAAGGCAGCCGAAGCCTCCTCAGGGTTAAGACATCTTAGTAAGGTTCCTTCTATGCTTCTACGATAAAGGGTTTCTCCTAAAATGACAAAACGAGATGCTTTCTTGATAAAGGTTCGTCTAAGGCTTGAACGCAAATCGGCGGGAATGATACCTATCCTAAGGTATGTGTAAATGTCTTGGTACCACTGATCATTTGGACCAACGATTTCGCACACAAATTCTGACTCTGGTACCTTGAATGCTGGTACGAGAAGCTGCTCTACCAAGAAGTCGTATTTCGGAACATTTTGAGGGATCTCTAAGAGTGATCCAATAGTTGCCATTGCGTCTGCTGCTCTGTTGTTGGTTCTTGGTACTTGCTCAAATGTGATGTCAACAAAATATTCCTTGAGATTTTCCACCAGCCTTTTGTATGGAGTTAGCTTATCATCCTTTGTTTGGTACTCATTGTTCACTTGATTTATGATAAGCTGTGAATCTCCATATACCTTCAATGCCATAATGTTCCACTGTACTGCTATCCTGAGACCTATAGTTAAAGCCTCATATTCTGCAATGTTGTTGGTACAAGGGAATGCTAGTTTGTATGATCTTGGTATACAATCCCCTTGTGGAGTGATGAAGAAGATACCAGCTCCGGACCCATGTTGTGTGTAGGAGCCATCAAAGTATAGTTTCCAATGAGTAGCTATGTCAATGTTGAAAATGGATTCATCTGGAAATTCTGAAACAAGTGGGTTCTCCGCATAGATAGGTGCATCTGCCAGTTGGTCTGCAATGACCTGTCCCTTGATTGCCTTGCGCTCCACATACTCAATGTCATATTCTGATAATATCATTACCCACTTAGCCATTCTTCCTGTAAGCATTGCCTTTGAAAGAAGATACTTTAAGGGATCAATTTTAGCTATGAGTTTGATCTTGTGTGCCAACATGTAGTGTCTGAATTTTTGGGATGCAAACACCACTGCTAGGCAAGCTTTTTCAATGAATGTATAGTTTAACTCATGGCCCACCATTGTACGGCTGATGTAGTATATGGCTCTTTCTATTCCATTTTCATCATGTTGTGCTAGGAGAGCACCAAGGGCTGCTGCAGTTGCTGAGATATAAAGGATCAATGGTTTGTTCTGAATTGGAGGCCTTAGTACTGGAGGTGTTAACAGATATTCCTTGATTTTGTTGAAGGCTTGTTCACATTTGTCATCCCATTTGTACGTTACCCCCTTGTGGAGTAAGTGAGAGTAAGGGATTTGTTTGTCTGCTAATTGTGCTATGAACCTGCGAATTGACTGAAGCCTGCCTTGGAGACCTCTCAGTTGTTTCAATGTCCTAGGAGCTTCCATTTCAAGTATTGCTTTCACCTTTGCCGGATCAATCTCAATGCCTCTCATTGACACTATGTAACCCAACAACTTTCCTGATTGTACGCCAAAGACACACTTCTTGGGATTCAAACGAACCTTGTATTCTTCTAGTCTGTCAAAGATAGCACTCAAGACCGATATATGATCCTCCTTCTTTTTGGATTTTCCCAGGATGTCATCAACATAGTCCTCAACTGTTTTGTGGATCATGTCATGGAATATTAGTGTCATGGCCCTTTGGTATGTGGCCCCGGCGTTCTTTAAGCCGAATGGCATTACGTTCCAGCAGTATGTTCTCCATGGGCAAGTGAAAGCCGTCTTGTGTTGATCTTCTTTTGCTATCATAATCTGGTTGTATCCTGAAAATCTGTCCATAAGTGATAGCATCTCATGCCCTGCTGTCATGTCTACTATCATGTCGATGTTAGGCAACGGAAAATCATCCTTTGGGCAAGCCTTGTTCAAGTCCCTAAAGTCCGTACAGATTCTTATGGCTCCGTCGGGCTTTGATACGGGTACCAAGTTCGATACCCATTCTGGATAATCAATTGGTCGAATGAATCCCACATCTAATAGCTTTTTGAGCTCCATTTTGACTAACAAAGCAATTTGAGGATGCATTTTGTGAAGCTTATGTCTCACAGGTTTAGCTTTAGGATAGACTGCCAAGTGATGAACCACTACCTCTGGATCCAATCCTGGCATATCAGCATAGGTCCACGCAAAATTTATCTTCCTTTCCTTTAAGAAGGTAGCCAACTCCTCTTGTTCTTTGCATAATAATGACTCAGCGTAGAATGTAATATGAGGAGTTTCTTGTGTTCCCATATTGATGGGGTTGCACTTTTCTGCTAGCATAGCTGACTTTTCTTGGTGTATAGCTGTAAGAGGAAGATTGAATCCCCCATCCTCAGGCGCCTCAGAGAGGTTTTCACCATTGGATGCATCCTTTCTTTTTACTTTTTCAGAGTCGGAGAGTGCCACAAGGTGGTTTTCACTCAAGGACTTGGAGATTATTCTCAATTTTTTATTTTTGCGACTGAGGGATTCAATCGTTTCTCCATAGTATGCATGTGTATCCAGCTCTATGATAAAACCTGCCTTATGATCCCCACATGGAATGTCATCCCTAAGTCCCATGAATTCCGAGAGCGCCTTATCGTTTTCAAACATGTCAAGAATTGGTGGTCCTCGTTGGTCGTAATCAATCAGTTGGGGATAGACTAATCGGATTTCATTGCTTTGGTTTTCAGACTCATAAGACAAGGTGCTAATCATAAGGACATTAGTATCCTCAAACAACAAAGGTAATCCTATTTCTGGTGACTCAGTTAAATCAGTGGGCATTCCTAAAGTCATGGAGGATTTTGGAGTAGCTACAGATTCCTGAGGAGGCGTTCGGTTCCGTCTATCCTGGGCACCTCGACCAAGTACAGTTACCTTAGGAGTAGGATGACCAATGCCAAGATTTTTTATTTGCTTCTCAGGTATAATGGGTATTACACGCCCGTTATTATCTTGGCCTAACCCTTGGTTCCGGTTATAGCCCATCAAGAGCATCATCTTCATACCTTTGTTTCGTTCATCCATAGGCAATTCAACTGCCGGTATATCATCTCGATAAAGGAGATGAGATAGGTCCCCCTCTAATGTTTCCTGACCAAGATCTCCTGCACTTGTGAAGGTAGGGTTTCGTTCATAGGAGCCTTGAGATGTTGAAGCTTCTTGTGATTGTGGTCGTCCTCTTGATCTAGGAGATTGTGGTAGCTCTCCTACTACAAAAGCATTCTTAGGCATTGAATAGTTTCCACAACCATCATCTTGTATTATAACTTTGATATCAGAAAAGGCGGGGATGGCGGGGGTGGAGGGTGTCTCTGTCACAGAAGTGAGAGTGGCGGGATCCACGTAAGGTGTTGATGGGCCTTCATCGTTCTTGGGTACTTGCGGGATCTTGTAGTATTTTGCCTCTAGATTTTTGCAGTAGGCAAATGGCTCAGGATCTCCATGGATAGTAACCTCTTGACCTTCATGTGTGAATTTCACACATTGATGAAAGGTTGAAGCTACAGCTTGCATTGCATGTATCCATGGTCGCCCTAGGAGAATGTTGTATGGTAAATCGAGGTCCAAGACCTGACAGTTGGTTTGCATGATGGCGGGTCCAACCTGGACAGGAAGCTGAATGGTGCCTTGGGATACCCTTTCCTGGTCATCGTATGCTCTTATTGTGATGCCTTTTCCTTTGTCAATTGAATCCTCTGAAATGTTCAAATTCTTTAGAAGCTTTAAGGAGCAAATATTTAAGCCTGCACCTCCATCCACCAAGACTCTCTTGACTTTCTTTTTATTTACGTACACCTCCAGATGAAGTGCACGGTTGTGAGATGGTTGTGTGGGGAAGTCTTGTTCAGAAAATGTAAGAATGTTAGGTGTGGTGATATTTGCGACCATAGCTTGGAATTGTTCTGCATCTAGATCTGCGGGGACAGTAGATGACGCCAAAGCTTCTTCTAGAATCTTTTTGTGTGCAGATGAGATTTTGAGTAACTCCATGATGGAGATATGTGCAGGGGTTCTTTTCAATTGATCCAAGACATTATAGCCACTAGGGTGAGACCTTGGGTTGGATGTGGAATTTCTGCTTGGTTGGGATGGTGCTGCAATGGTAACCTTTCCACCTCTTGTGGTGACTCCACAATCGGCTTGGGCCCCTTTGATGGTGATGACTCCACAAAACTCGTCTAAACAAGCAACAACACCCTCGTATGTGTGGTTGACATTTTTATAAGCCCCTTTTCCTTTGTCTTGATCTTTGTTTCCTTTGTTACCATGATTCGGCATCGGATTCGTGTAAATCTTGAGATCTTTGTTTCCTGATGGTGCTTCCACATCTATGATTTTGTCATCTATGAGGTCTTGAATTAGATTTTTGAGCCTCATGCAGTTGTTTGTCGTGTGTCCCTTGAGTTTGTGGAAGTCACAAAGATAATTCTCATTATACCATGGTGGCTTGACCGATGGTTCTTGATAATTATTATGTGTAGGGACCGTTATCAATTTTTCATCTACCAATCTTTTCATGATTGCTTCAGCAGGTTCCCCAAGGAGTGTGTATTTTCGTTTGGGGAAGAACTTGTTTCGCTGTGGTCTTCCCTGATTATCAATGTTGTTTGTGTTTTGGTTATGGGATGGTTGGACCACAGTATTGACTTGTCGATTGCTTTGATTGGTATTTTGGTGTTGTTGTTGTTGGGATGGTGGATTGTTCTTCCGTGGGGCACTAATGACAACTTTGGCGTCAACAACACCATCATTGGTTACATTACGATTCTTTGCCCATGTTCGTGGTTTGTCATGATAATTGGATGATGAGCGGCCTTCTTGATATGATGAAGTTTCTCCCTGTGTGGCAAGGGCTTGTTCGATATTGAGCGCCCTAGGTATCAATTGGTCGTAAGTGGTGATGTTTTGCATTTTGAGGTGGAAGGCCAAGGGCCCATCAAGATTCGCAATGATAGTTCCCACTTGTTGTTCTTCAGGCATGGACCACTTGCTTTGATTAGCTTTGGATCGCCATCGTTGTAAGAAAGCACCGAATGATTCATTTTTCCCTTGTTTGAGAGATGATAATTCCTGTAAGCTAACCTCCATGGGAGTGTTGAAGGAATAATTATGTATGAAGGCATCTACGATTTCCTGGAATTTTTTGATTCCAGAAAGTCGAGAAAACCAATCAATAGCGTTTCCAGCCAAGCTTCTTGGGAATAATCTCATCAAGTACGTTTCGTCGTGAGCCACCTCCATGCAATGTACTTGAAATTCCCTGATGTGATCTTCAGGGTTACCCGTTCCGCGATATTTGTCAAATTTAGGGATCTCAAACCCTTTTGGGAATGGTTTCATTTCTACGCTCCTATCAAATGGATAAGGGCATAGGTTTTTTTGTGGTTTTGGTGTCTTTCCTGATTGAAGGTCAAGCACTTGTTGTGACAGAAATTTTATTTGTGCGGTGACATCCAATTGTGGATCAGGAGGTGGAATGAAGGTGTTCTGGGGGGGTGGAGTGGGTGTTTGAATGGGTGGAATGTTTGCTTGTTGTGCCATGTATGCTTTCAACAACGCTTGTTGTTGATCTTGTTGTTGTTGCGCTAATAGAGCTTGTTGTTGTGCTTGATGTTGTTGGTCCAACAATGCTTGTTGTTGGTCAGCTAGGGCTTGTTGGGCTGCTTCTTGTTGCTCTTGGTATTGCTCTAACGCTTTCTGATATGCGAGTTGTTGGGCTGCTTGTTGTTGTGCAAAGTACTGCGCTTGTGCTTGCACTCGTGCTTGGGCATCTTGGGCATCTTTTGCAGCTTGTGCAGCTTGAGCAGCTTGTGTGGCTTGTGCAGCTTGTGCAGCTTGAGCAGCTTGAGCAGCTTGTGCAGCTTGTGCGGCTTGTGCAACTTGTGCAGCTTGAGCAGCTTGAGCGGCTTGTGCGGCTTGTGCAGCTCGTTGTTGTTGTTGCAACAAAGCTTGGGCTTGTGCTGCTTGTTGTGCTTGTTGTTGTTGCAGCAATGTTTGAGCTTGATTTTGCCGTAAAGCTTGAGAAGCGTGTGTGGCTATAGGTGCTTGCTGAATTGTTTGATATTGTTGGAGCAATTGTTGGTATGCTTTGAATGCAGCATTGTAATGGCTTACTTGGCTTGGTCGCAATGGTGGTGGTGGTGGGATCGGAATTGTGTTGGAAGTTTGAGATGTGCTTAGAGCGATGGTGGTGAGGTTGCGATGTAAGGGGTGTGATGGGGGTAGTGGAAGTTTGAGGTATAGTGGATGTAGTGGTTGGAGTGAATGTGGTGATAGGTGCATTTGGGATGGGTGAAGTGATAGGAATGGTGGGACTAGGTGAAGTGGTAGGAATGGTAGAGATGAGCGAAATAGTGGGTATTTGAGAGACCATATTTTGATTAGCTATCATGTGTTGGTTTGATGTGGATGGTGTGTTCGAAAGATGCGATGTACCCCCTTGGTTGGATGAATTGATTTGGATGGGGCGATTTATGTTAGGGAAAGGTGGAAATTTAGGTAAAGGGGGGATCCCTAAACCAAAATATGGTGTTGACGTGGTGGGAGGTGTGAATGATTTGAATGGTGGAAAATTTTCTTGTGCAAATGAAGAGACAAATCCGTAGGGTCTCTCTATTTCGGATGAGCTTGCTTGTACCAAAGGTCTAGACACTTGCGTGTCAAGGGAAAATGATGAGGTGGTATGGTAAGGAACCTCAGATGTATCGATAAATCCAAGTGGGTTGTAAAGTGGGTTTTGATGAGTGTTGAAGAGGGTATCATCCTCATTGATAGTAGGTTCTATGGTGGCAATGGAAGTGGTTGATTGCGGAAGGGTGTTTTGGTCATTTGGTACAAGAAGCTCATCCTCAATAGTGTTGAGAATTGATGGATTTATTTTAGCCATTGCGCGAAGAAACTTTTGTAGTTTTGGTTGTTTGAGCATCTCAAGAACTTCTTCCTCACTTAATTCTGTTGGTGTGATGTCTTCCACCAAGACCTCTTTTTGTGGATCGTGTGTAGTGATAGTGAGGTCTGGAAGTGGTGTGTTTTGGATTTCTGGAATGTTTTGGCTTAGATCACTTGTGGTTGATGTTTCTTGATTTAACTCCATGTTCCTCTTGTGTTGTGATCTTGTTTGAACCATAAAAGAGCAAACTAGGATGTGTAAAAGATCAAAGATGTGAAGATGAAAGGTGTATGATATATGGATGAGAGTGAAAGTTTTGAATTTGTATTGAAAATCTTGATGTGATGCTAGGTACTTTGGGTTTGCTTTGATTGATGTTTAGACTTTGAATTCTGTCTTTTGAATGTTGATGTTTGAGCAAGAGATATCCCCAAGATGTTTGGATGATGATCTAAAAAAGATAACTAATGCTCATAAAGGATAATTTGATTTAGGAGTGAGAATAGGATGTGTCTACTCACAAGCTAACCAAAAGATAATCCAAATTAGTGATGGGAGAAGGATGCATCTATCCACCATTAATTTGAACAAAGTGATAATTCAACTAAGCATGTGCAAAAGGATTCATTCACACACTTGAGTTGAACAAGTTTGATGTTTGTTTGAAGAATTCAAAGTCTCATGTTTGAAAAGTTTTGATGTCTACCAAAGGAGCCTAGCATAGTTGTGTCAAGATTTTCTCAAAATGTTGGTGAGATGTTTATGGTTGATGATGTTTTTGATGGATGAATGTTTGTTTTGATCTTAGAATGACCCTAGTTTAGACTTTTGCTTAACAAGACCAAGGTATTGAAGAACGTGTTATGCCCTAAGCAAGGTATCCAATCCCTTGAAACAATCTTGGATTTTGTGTGTAGTAAAATGAATATAAAGTGGGGTTGTCTCTTGAAGCATGTCTATAGAAATTAGCCAACAACTTTTCTCTAAAATCATATAACCTTTTGAGTCTTTGTTGATGTTGTTTTGGGCTAAGTTTCCTTTTCTTGGGTTTTTGTATCTTGATCTTGTGAGAAATCATTGAAAAGACATGTGTGGGGCTCAATTGCTTATCTTTGCTTTTAATGACTTCTTTTTACCAAATACACTTTCTTGATTATGTTTCAAACTAAAGATGTCCTATGTCAAAATTCCTTTTCTTCTCACAAAGTGTTGTGTGGGAGTTCCAAGAAATTGAGGCAAAGGGATTTCCTAGGTTAACCCTAGTTAGAGCAAATGACGATATAAATTCAAGTGATGAGAAACCTCTAAGGACATAATCCCAAGGGAAGGCAACAACACTTAAATTTGTCAAAAGGTATTTGCTCTATCAAAAGGGGTTTGAAATTTGCATGATCATGTTTAAGTGTTTGTTTGCAAAATGTTTTCGAATACCCACTATGTTTTCAAACAAAAAATAATTACAAGCCCTATGGATGTGATAGACAATGTTTGTTGAGTCCCCACTTGGACAAGTCCATTCGCCTACTTTTAGCGGATGGTTAGATGCTTGGCTCCCCTCCCGGCACTCACTTATCGGGGCAGCCAAGCATCAACACCCATGAAACTCCCATGGCATGCTTTCCATCTCTACTAAAACGTGGGTAGGAGGCTTGACGACCGTTCTTGCACCAACAAACAGATTAAGGATTTTGGAAAATTCTAGCACATAGGTTCTAGTAAGGACTTTCCGTTAGTAGGAGTTGA
Source organism: Sequoia sempervirens (assembly GCA_007258455.2). Taxonomy (NCBI): domain Eukaryota; kingdom Viridiplantae; phylum Streptophyta; class Pinopsida; order Cupressales; family Cupressaceae; genus Sequoia; species Sequoia sempervirens. Next base: position 27,863 of record VDFB02216343.1, read on the forward strand.
CCCAATGGCAAGAATCCCTTCGGATCCATCTTGGAGACCAACGTGATTATGGCGTTTAACCAAAATCCTCATTATATCGGGGAAATACTCTTGGCTTTAGAGTGTTACCCGGTTGAGTCGTCGCTTGGGTGAGTACTTTTCCCCAAAGGCGGGCCCTCTAAGATAAACAAAAGCGAGCAAAGACACAATCCGTAACTCGATCGATCTTTGATGGCACAAAGAAAGAGAATCTATGCGAAAATGCCCCTACTCACACTCGCACAAGATGTTCAATTTTTAAACCCAAAATGAAGTGTTTTAAAGCAATAAAATGTATTTTGAGTGTTTCTCTTGCACCCTAGATCGCACGAAGCGCAAGGGGAGAGGATCACGTACTCAAAAGACAATCACACAAATCAAACACTTGTTCGTTTTACACCCTTCAAAGCAATTGTGAATTCGTTTTAAGCACCAAATGAAATATGAGGATTGCTTGTTCAATTTTTTAACCCAAAACGAAATCTAGTAAGTGTGTTCTAAGGTTCGTTTTAAGCCCTTTGCAATGAAAATGAAATTGTTCGTTTTAGCCCCAATTGAAAACTAATGTTCTAAAACGAAAAGGAAAACAATTTCGTGTAGTGTTGATTAAACACTTAGAGTGTTAAAGAACACATTGTGTTTTCAAAAAAAAAACATTTCCCTCCTTTCGTGAAGTAGTATTGATCAAACATTTAAAGTGTTAAAAAACACATTGTGTTTTCAAACAAAAATCCTCCTCCTTTCGTTTTCGTTTGATAGCCTTCTCTTTCGCCTTGCACCTTTTCGCCTTCGTTTGCTTTTGTACCTATTCCATAGTTGGATTGGTGTCACATGTGCTAGTGACCCTTTCCCAATCCTTGATCAAAGCTAAGATGATAAAATGTAGGTATCCTTTTAAAATCTGCAAACTAAACTTCAAACAATGGGTTAGATGCTTTGCAAACTCTATCAAAATACCTCTATGAAATCCATTACAAATGCTTTCAAAATGCCACAAATGATGATAAAAAGACTAAAACATTATGAAAACAAAAGCAAGCTACCTATTCCATAGTTGGATTGGTGTCACATGTGCTAGTGACCCTTTCCCAATCCTTGATCAAAGCTCAAATTGAAAATGCAATGAAGATGGTGGAGTGATGATAAACAAGATCAAATCTCAAATGAAGAGAGTAACCTTGCATGAAAGATTGTGAAGGATTTGCTTGAGGATGATGCACCTATTTAAAGATTTTCAAAATGCCAAGTGTTGAAGAGGGACCAATGTGGGATCAAAAACAAGCCAATGAGTTGAGAACACTTGTCATCATGTGATTAGTTGATGTATGTGCAAGATTTGGGAAGAGTGCCCAAGAGGGAATTTTGAATTCAAATTTGCAATAAATTTTGAGAGGGGGACAAGAAAGAGAGCAATAAATGCCCTGTTTGACTTGTCATGTTGAGAGAAAATAGAGATTTTAATAAATCAATAAAATTGATTTATTGTGCAAGTGGCTAGGTCTAGATAATGCAAGTGGGATGTGATTAGCATTAGATTAGGATTAGATTAAGTTAATGATGATTAGGCTGATTAATGTGATTAGATGATTTGACTTTCAAGACTTTGATAATTGATTTATTTAAATCAGAAAATGATGGAAAATGTATGATTTGGATTTGATTTAAATAAAGTCTGATTTATTTAATTAAATGGATGAATGGAATATGACTATGCATGATGTAAATTTGACATGTCTACATCATAATACTTTAGGTTTCCAATGTCATTAGATGATTTGAAGTTCAAGTGCAATATTTTGACACGTTTTTTGTTTCATACATTTAAAGTGAGCATCATGGTCAGACTATTCATTAGGAAGAAGGAAATGGTTAACTTACTCTAGGGTGGGTAAGGGAGCAAGAGACATTGTATAAGTTTGGTATATGTGAGGATATAAAGTAGGAGGTAATAATATCACAAGGGATGCATGAAAAATGATGAAATCAAATGCAAAGGTAAGGAGGGGTGTTGTAGTAAGAATGCAAAAGTCAATTTAGATTTTAAAATTAGTTTTGAAAAATTAAGAGATATCCAAGAAGGTTGTATATATCATATGATAGAGTTTACAAGAGAGAAATAGGTAGTTGGAATGAAAAAAGAAGGGAAATAAAAAATAGTTACATGAGGTTTTAAGAAGGTATGAAGAAGATATAGATGGTAGGAGTGAAAAGGAATATGGATGAGAGGGGGTGAAGAAAGAAGTGAAAGAGAATGTAGGATATGTTAAAAATTCGCAAGACAACTGAGAGGAGGGGTGAATTAGTTGTCACAAAAATTCAAAATTAAAACTTCAAATTTTATCAATTCCACAACCACACTATTATGTTATTAAATTTGAGCATGAAACACAAATAACAGAAATTAAAATCAGCACAATGAACACCATATTTTTACATGGAAAACCCAATGAGGGAAAAACCATAGTGAGTATTAACTCATAATATACAGAGATTATAAAACCAAATACAGAGGCTCACTACCCAGAAGAGGACTCACTGTCCAAATACAAAGGCTCACTTCCTACAAAAAGGACTCATTGTCCAATGGGGAGGCTCACTGCCTACAGATACAAAAGAGAATAAAAGATCAACCAATGCAATTAACGCACATCCGCAGCCTTGATCAGAAAATTGTAGAAATCTCCAGCTCACTGCCTTTAGGAGTCTAACATAATGAAGTATTACTGCCTCAACTCACTTTCACACACTTCTGATCTTTTGATTTGTGTCTTACTTTGTCACTTTGCATCACACCTTCAAATTTTCACAATCCAACTTGCATTTATACCATCTTCAACCGTAGAAAATTTCTCCAAGGTCGGCCACATAAGCTTAATTTCATAAATTCAAATTAGGTTGACAAATCAACATTCCTACGATGGAAAAGAATGAGAGTGGACCAATAAAAAAATTATCCAAGACCAAAAGATAATGTCTCAGATCAACCAGATGCTTCCTTAATTATATTTTAATTCTTCAAATGAAGTGTAAACACCAAGTCGGCCAAACCTAATGAAAACACAAATGAACATTGATGTACACGCTTCCCAACAAGAAGATGACACGTGAATGATGCAACATGCTTCATTATGCACGAGAACACATCTTAGATTCCTTTAGATACATCTGTAGCAAGTGCAACAATCTTTGAACATCGAACTTCTTCCATCAATCCATACAGACTGTGCAAACTCATACAACAACTCTGAAACATGACTTCTGGATCACCAAAACTCAAACCTCTTTGTCAAAACCTAGAGAACATCATTAAAAGACACATGCCAGATCCACAAGATTTGAAATAGAACAACGAAGGACTGCGGAGCAGAAACATTTCTTCTAGTCCACAGAAGACCAACTCTACCAGAACAGTTCACACACCGGTGAACATAACTTTCACATACCATCAAACCATAAGCTTTAACTCAAGAGATATAACCACTATATCACCATTAGAAAACCTTCAGATTTGCACAAGCATAGGATCAATACAGGAGAAACATGGAGCACATACCGGAGCACGTTCTGAACACATTTATAACTCTGACTCCTCTTCTTTATTAATTTTCTCAAAAGCACTTGGAAACTCATCCATTCAGCACATCTGCAACATTATTAAGATATCTCCATTTACTCACAACATCTCAACTATACATGTACAATATGCAACATACTGAATTGTGTTGAAATCAATGACAACACCACCAAACTTGTTCATACTTGCAACAGGATATAGGAGGAAAAGTGTTATAGATTAAGGTAGGGGATGATTTATGTTGTGTATGTTTATTTTTGAAGGTGTTTGTGTTTGAGTTAGAAGAAGTTTGTGTTGTTTTAATATAATGGGCTCACCAAAATGTAGATTAAAATAAGTGCTACTCTAGTGTTTAGGTGTGTTATTGTAAGTACTATGTGTTATTCTTCTTTTAGAATACAAATTCTCCTTTCAAATAATAGTAAAGTAAGAAAACTCAATTCTAATATATTGTTTTAATTGGAAGAAGGATGCTTTGTTTGAAGATGTCAAGTTCACCAAAATATAAATTAAAATAAGCACCACTACAGTGTTTAGGTGTTTTATCCTAACTATCATGGTTGATTATACTTTGCCAATATGATTCCCCATTAAAATGACAATAAAGTAAACGAGATTTACTAATAAATATATGTCAAAGTAGAAAAATCATATCTAAAATAAGTATAATAATTGTAAGATTTAAGATTGAAATGAAACTAGAAAGGAAATGAAGGATAAAAATTCATGTCTATGTTAGCATTTGAAGTTGATTTGGTAGTGGTACAAGGTAGGAAAGTGTTGGAAAATTCATTCGAAGGGGTTTTGAATGTGCATAGAGGTAAAAATAATTGTATTGGTTAATAAAGACCCACCGAAAATACCAGTTTCTAATAGGAACCCTAGTGAGCCTTTAGGCATGTTAGTTTCTAATAAGTGTGCTAGTGACCCTTTTTGGGAGCTAGTGTTTGAAAAATCTAAGGAGACACCTAGTGCACTTTATATCGATGTTACAAATGAAACCATTCAACTAGTGGAAATGAAGGAAAGATATGAGTAAATAGCACCTAAATAATTATAATAATAATGACATTTAAGCCAAGTCACATCTAGGCTATTACTCCAAAGAATCCATCACAATTGGAATATTTATATACTACTTTTAATCATAGAGATACGTATGCACTTTGAGAGAGAACCAATGCTAGATATTGTTCATGTGATATTTTAGAAGATAATGTCTAGACTTGCTCAAGGGTCCATGAAACTTAAAGGGATTGTTATAGATGAAATGATATTTAGTAAATGTTGAGCATAATTTTTAAATGTGTTCTTCATGGGTTTTCTAAATATACATCCAAATTTAACTCAACTATTGTGTGTAAATTATAAATGTGAATAAGCATGTTTCATGTACACATTGGATTAAACTATTGCTCCATTACACCTACTCATGTGGCAAAAGAAAGTAAATTATTTGAGAATTTGTAGGACTATGATAGCAACCTAGGTGGTGGATACCCCCCAATCAACACAAAAAGGTTAGACTCAATCAAGAAAACCAACCCTTGAAACACTATTCTCTCAACTTGTCCCAAACACTCACCAAAAGGCTTGTAGCCCTCAAAAACCAACTCTTGGAGATATCTTTTAGAGAAGGTCATACAAATACCTTCTTTTCACCTTCTGAGACTCACATCATGATCTAAAATGAAATACTAAAAGAATCCATGAGGTTTCTTTGCAACAAAGTTCAAAACCTTTAGACTGCCCCTATTTTAGGCTACTCAATTAGCCCTCTTTTACAAAGGAAGTACCTCCTAATCACCAAATTTTCACCAGAGCTCACTTGATAGTCACTAATTGTGATACAAAACACTAAATTCCATCAACAATTCTCAGATCCAAGTCTTCTAGGATGTTGATCCACCATACCCTCACTTTTCATGCAAATAACCTAGGGTTTATTCAATCTCCCATCACCCGGGCTTAAAGAACTCAACCAATACCACCAACAGAATCTAAATGGTCTATAAAAACTCACAAACCAACACATGACCAAATCTATCAACACTTCATCAAAACCATTCCTTAACATCACACTTTCACATGGAAAAACACTTTGTTCCACCCTAAGGCATCATCCAATTGCCAACAACTCACTTCCTCCACCTTTAGGACCATGTAGACACCTAATATATCATAAGAAAATTCATTCCACTGAGTTACAAGATTTTTATAGTAGGTGGAATGACTAAAACATCATTTGAACTTCAATCAAACCCTTCCTTAGCCTTTAATAGGCAGTTATAGAAAATAGAAGAGATATGCCTCTAAACTAGATGATAGACTCTCAAAATGAATACAAATGAAATTTAAAACATGTTCCAACATAATACTATGAAATTCAGATCATGACTTAGAATGTATGGGTCGTACAGATCCAAAAAAGTGTGAAATTATAATAAATTTCTAGAAAGAAACGTTGTTATTGCTTTGAATTTTCAATACAAACTTCTCCCATTGATGCTTGAGCCTATTTGAGGCTTTTTATACTTTTTCCCTTCAAATACCAACCAACCCAATTCCTATAACTTCTTTTCAAATTCTTAAGACTCTTCATACTCCAAAAGTTGCATTTTTCACAATTTTCTTGCTTGGCAACATTTACACTTTTGCAACTTTTACTAATTTGACACCTACGACTCTAAAACCACCCAATTGCATAATAAATGGTCTCAATACACCTTATTTATAGTAAACAACCCTTATCTAATGCAAAAAGACCCTAACATCACTACTTGACATATTGACCTATATTTGAAATCTTCAAGTGCTTGGGTGCACCTGCACTAGACTACCCTTCTCATATGGGAGTTCTTGATGGGAGGAGAATATATTGAATTGAGGTGTAATAGTTCTTGAAAGTAGTTGAGAATTTGTAGGACTACCCTTCTCTCTCTCTCTCTCACACACACACACACTTCCAATGTACTTCTTGTGGAGTGGTTCTTGCATAATCCAATGTACTTGTTGCTATTTATTTCTACTATACTTTTTATTGTTCCATTTGGTATAAATAAGATCTTTTTTCTCATCGTTTTTTTTGAAAATGTACTAGGTATTCATATTCTCATCAAGCTCTACAAATTTATGTTATTTCATCAAAGTAATTTTATTGTTAGATTGTATCATTCTTACTTAAAGAATTAGCCTTTTATGGTATCATCAATGCTTAATTCATATATTCATTGACAATCACATTGCAAAGTATAGAGTTAAGAAGTAATATGTTACTCCCATGAATTATATTACTGTTCACTTAGATTAGATTGACTTGCAAACTACATCCCATTCTCAAAAAAAAAAAATAGAATAGAAGTGCTCATTGAAAATCATTAAGAGTCAACCTTTCAATCCTAGAGATTGACTTGCAAACTACATCACATTCTCAAGAGCTTCCTTTGGTTGGTATCTCTATGAGTGTAAGTTTATATTGATAACATAAAATTATATGTCAAAAATAATAATTAATTTAAATGTGTGTCATCATCCATAAATTCATAGAATAATACAAAACAATGAGAGAGATAGGTAGCAAGAAAATAAAGAGTGGAGGGTTGATTTTGGGTCAACATGAAAAATGAATAAACATATTGTTATTTGTGTCATCTCAAAAAATATACTAAAAAGACACAAAGAGTGGTGTACAACATAAATAAATAACATAACCAATTATGAACAAATAGATGATTTATACAAACGAGACATAGTAAAATGTTTTTATAATTTTAGGTTAATATTAAAGAGGAAAATATACTTCAATTTTTTACATCATCCCTAAAATAATATATAGAAGATTATATTATAAGGAGAATATGGAAAAATAAGTAAACTTAAAGAAGATAGATACAAAGACATATGAGATGGAAAACATAAAATGGTTACTCCTTTCTCTATGTGTTATCATGGATAAATGGATGAGTTTATAGAATTCACAAAGAGTGAGGAGAAAAAAATGCAAAAAACAAAAATAAAATATTGGTAAATTCATATAGAATATCAAATTTAATACATGTAGCATAGCTCTCATCATCTAAAAACTATCATCATCTAATTATTACAAGTTGAAATAAGCTAGGGGATGCACAATACCTTTATTGATAGAAAAATGATCATGAAATGAAAGAAGATAGTTTAAAGTGAAAAAGGTTTGTAGAGAGGGTGTATCAAAAATAGACTTAGGAAGGTTCATTTTTGAATAATAAATCTCTATAATGTTACAAGTAGGTGTTGTACATATTGTAAATCCTAGGAACAATACAATATTTAATAAAATATAATTTATTTAACCGTTGGCCTTTTATGGAATGAGTCACTAAAATTGGGAGATATCTTAGTATTCCTTATATGACACGTTATACCACTTTTTTATTTTCATAGTTGTAAGAGAGCATTGATATGGAGGTTATGTAGTATACTAGGAAAATTATACTTAAATTCAATTCTAGGTAATGTGAAAGATAATCTTGGAAGATTAGTTACACTTTCCAAATGAAGCACCTAATTTGACTGGATGTCTAGTCAATCAAGGAGTTACAATAGCATGCATGAATTATGGTACTTGGGTTTGAACATGGTCTTCTTGACCATGACCTAGATGCCCCCTTTTCTAATCCCATTGATTTATTAAGACCACAAGTGGTTTCCTAAATAGATTATGTCCTATAAATACAAGCCTTGGAATGTAGATTTGACATCGCATTGGATTGTATTGTATTTATTGGATGTTTTCCATCTGGGATTAGCTACAAATGTGTTATCAGAGTTTTGACAATAGTGAACATCATTGGTGGGGCCTTCTCATTGTATTGTGAGACTTCTTTAGAGTTAGTAAAGTGAGATCTACATTTGAGGTTAGATTTTTTCCATAAGCTTTCCCAAGGTCTATGATGTGTCAATTCTTTTGATATTTTTTCTTTTTCTTGAATTTTCATTTCATTTTTTATTTGGATTAATAATAATTTTTTATTTGTATTTGCACTAAATCCATATTTTAACATATTTTTATTTCTCCTTACTAAAGGTATTAATTCTCATATTTTACATACAATAACAATCGACATAGAAGAAGAAGATATAGGAGGAGCATATCAAGTCTTAGTTGGTTGGGTGGAAGTTTTAGTTTAGGTAGTGTAGACAAGAGCTCAATCCTAGGGGTAAATTTAGTATTTTTGGTTGATTAAGGATAGTGGATATCATTGGCATGGAGAAATGGATAGGAAGGATGAAGGGAGAGGATTCATCTTTTTTATTGTTAGCAAGAGAAAGAGGGAAACATAGTTCAGAGATTTGAACCCCAATATCCCTTATGTAGTCAGTTTATACCCTAGAGGATATAGTGAGAGAAAAGAGCAATTACAAAAGGAAAAATATACTAACATGTATTCCTTATTTACTTAACATCAGAAAGAAACATTAATGCACTTATAACACACATATATATCAATCCTTATATCCCCACATATATATTATTCTATATCAAATACACAAGCATGTCTTAGTCTCTGCTCTACATATTCTCATTCCTAATCTTCATTTTCTACCCCTTCCATCCTTTTTTGGTACCTTTCTTATCAATCTTAGGTTTGTTTCAATCTCCTTTCTTTAACTCTAATTTCCATTGCTAATCTAATTATTTCAATTTTTTCTCTTTCCCTTTTGTTATCTCCTTTTGTCATGGTTATTTTTGATGTGGTCTTCCATTAATCTTTATATATCCCATGGTTATTTTGATTTTGAATAGGTACATCCTTTTAGAGATATTTTCATATCCATTCCCCCTTCTAATTTATAATCCCTTAAGTTCCTACCCCCCTCTCATGAGGGTAGCACCTAATATTTTTCCTACAAGCTTTATAAATTTTCTATCACTTATCACTATCAATTTGTTTCTTTTATTTCTCTATTGCTTCACCTTTTAATCTATATTTTTCTTCATTGTTCTCTTTAGGTTCTCAACAATGGAACCAATGTTAGCAAGTGAAAGAGGGAAACAAAGTCTGGAGATTTAAACACAAATATCCCTTATATATTCAACTTATACCCCAGAGGATACGGTGAGAGAAAAGAGCAATTGTAGAAGGAAAACTATTTGAACATGTATTCCTTGTATACTTAATATTAGAAAGAAACATTCGTTGACTTATACACACACACACATATATATTGATCCTTATATCTTTGCATATATATTATAAGTTATATCAAGTACCCAAGCAAGTGTTATTCTGCTATGCATATATCCCCATTCCCTATCTTCCTCCTCTTGCATCTATTACATACACATCTTTACATATTATCTTTTAGAGAGATGTAAGCCTTATGAAACAAATATAACTTTATCTCCTATGTTGGCCTCAAGTTTCATAGATCATATGTTGTAGCTTGTGATAGGATTTGACACTACTCTACTACCTTGCTAGCAGTGATTATTTTTAGGTTTGGGAGGGATTTTTCTTTCATAGTCAAAGGGAGAATAATAATTAGGATGAAAAAGTACATGAGGGTGAGGAAGAAGATGTTCAAAAGGATAGAAAATGATATTATGGTTGCTAGAATGAATCCAAACATTTTGTTCCTTGAATATTTAAAAAGTTGGAAAGCGTTCCATGCATTTCATAATTTGGTTGTTAGGGTTTCATGATGAAGCTATATATGGTGAAATCACCTAATTTAGACAAGAGGTGATTCACATGATGTTGATCACAACCTATTTATTATGGATACATTTAAGCTCAAGGGCATCCTAGAAAAATGTCACATTCATTAAAATTGAGAATTATATGACCTAAAGTAAGAAGCTTCTTAGGACCAAATTAAATAAGGATAATAATTCAATCAAGTAGATCAATGAGAATTCCACTGAAATATTTTAGTGAAATTATTGAAGTTGCATAGGAATATTGGTAAAGATGGTTGCTATCAAGGATTCCTCTATGCATATATAAAAGGAATAAGTAGGATCAATGAGTATACCCTATATATAGGTACATGATAACCATTTATAGGAATATTTGAAGATAATATAATGAGAAGAGGGGGAGAGGTAGAATATGGGTGTGCATCAAGAGCACCAAAAATTTATCAAAGGAAAATAAGAGTATGGGAGGAGAATAGATAGTGGGATCATTAGAAAGAATAGGAGAAGATTTTTCAAGAACAAGATCAACATGATTAGATTTATTATATTGAGGGACAAGATTTGTATAAATATGTAGGTTTTTTATGTAGAGAATCTATGGACTTATTACAAATGTGATTATGGACCTCAACATGAATAATAATATTATCTACAAGATCCTATATTTTTTACTTAATTCCCATCTACAAAATTTATAGAAATCTTTAGGGTCACACCTATATGGAAGGGAAAGTGATGTTTCGAAGGGATCAATAGGAGATAAGGTGAGAAGGTTGATAATAAGTTGGTTCAAAATAACATGAATGTGATTAACAAGGTGGTTGAATTTGTGCATGTTTAGGGTTTAAGAGTAATAGAATTATATGAAGAAGGGGAAGGGTTAACATGGTTAACAATTGGTTTAAAGTTAATTTTTTAAAATATGGAAGAAGAGGTGTTTTTATTGAAATGTCTTTTCAGATCTAGGGATACATGAGGAAAAATAAACAAATAAAGATGAGAAATACATAAGAGAACAAGAATTAAAATTCAAGGGATTTACCATATAATAGTTTATTTTCACAATTCAATAGATTGGAATAGAGGTCAAATAAATAATAATAATAGTTAAATAATGCATTATCTTTAATATGTGAAATCAAATTATTGACAAAGAGATGTTGAATCTCATTATAAGGAAGATTACAATGCATTTTCGTAAGTGTGGAATTGAACTAGATAATAAAATCATTAACACACTCAACGGGTCCTTTATTGCATTATGTCAAGTCAATGAGGTTAAATTTAATGCTAAAATTTACTTGAGAAGTGTTGGAAAAAAGCATGGACTAATTTTATGAGAGAGTAAAGTGACTTGTGGGGAAAAGAGTAAAACCATTCAAGAGTATATTGTTTAATTATATAAGGGATTTTTTTTGAATTAAGATAACCAAAATTGGAATATTGCACATGCATTTTAGGATCCCCTTTGTCATTTTACACATCAAATTGATGTGTTTTAAAAACAAGAGGGAAGGGGTGAAATAGAATGTTTTTTTTTAGACTATAGGAACTGAAATCAGGTAGCTACCCCCCTATAAATTGTAGTGCGCCTAGTAAAAATTTTCATGTGATAGATGATGCTAGCACAACACACACTATGATACCACGTGGATAGTTGGGAGAATAGACCTCATGACCTCTTTCCTACAACAGGATGCTTTAGCCAATTGAGCTTGGCCCATCGCCTGGGTGAAATAGAATGTTAGGAGTGAGGGGATTATGGTATAAATATATTGCGACTTCTTATTAAGAAGAAGATGGAATAAATCCATGTTTTGATTGCATGATCCTTGAGTGAAGTAAGATGTGGTGAATTTTTGGATTATAGGTTAGAAGAATATAAATATGTATGCCACATGGGTTAAGGGAGGGAAAGAAGTATTATGTAGAGACCTAGGGATATGAGGTGGGGTGAAAGGTGCTTGGGAAGAGAGAGTATGATAGGTGAACAATAAGGGGAAGAACAAATGAAACATGAATAATTAGGAAGATGAGAATAAGTAGGGATAGGTGGAGTGGTATCCAAAGGATAAGTGGATAGGGAATGACATAAAAATTGTGGAATATGTAATGACATAAAAATTGTGGAAATGACAAGGAAATAACAAAGAGTGAAGAAGGAAACAAAATGGATAGGGGCATTGGAAAGGGGGAGAGACAATGAAGGTTGTATAGGTTGAAGAGGAAGGGAGTGTTGATAAATGAATCAAGCCAAAGAGGAAAGAGTTATAGAAGAGGAAGGTTTAGAAGTAGGAGCAACATCATTAACAATATGACCAATACATCGCAAGATGCCCAAGACCAAAAAGTGAGAAACTAACATGGTATGAAGGGCATTAATAAGAGATATATTATTATCATAATACTTTAGGGTTCCAATGTCATCTTAGAGGATTTGAAGTTCAAGTGTAAAATTTTGATACATTTTTTGTTCTGTATGTTTAGAGTGAGCATCATGGTCAGACTGTTCATTAAGAAGAGGGAAATGGTTAACTTCCTCTAGGGTGGGTAAGGGAGTAAGAGACATTGTATAAGTTTGATTTAGGTGAGGATATAAATGAGGAGGTAATAATGTAACATGTCAATTGTTCACTTAAGTAAAATTTCCTATGTTTTCACTTTCAAGTAAATAAACTATGTAACATAACCATTGTCATGAAAATTTTCTTTTCTTAATAGAGAACAATGAACATAGATGTCATAACAATAATCAACATTGATTCCATTTCCAAAATAATATTTCACATATTACAATATTCCAAAGATCATGTACAAAGTATATACATAGCTCAACCAAGCTTCAAAGCAATAGATATAGATGGTCAAGGGACCTCCTTTCAAATCTTGGTCTCATGTCACCTGCTGAGGAGGACAAGCATCATTGAAGCACTTTTCCACAAAGCACAGACTCAGATGTGGTCCCACACACATCTATCATTCTATAGATGGCCATACTCTTCAACAAAGAGATTGGTGGAGTAACCTCATAATGACCATTCTAATCTTTTGTGTTGTGTCTTACATGACTAGAACTTGTAAACCCTGCAATCTTGAACTAGCATGCATAAATGGATAATGGTGAATTGATAGTGGAGCCAAAGGAAATCACACTACTTTGACCAAAGTGTTCTCACTCGGTACTTCAAGTGATAGTCATCCTACTCACATACACTACTCAAACTCGATTTAAGTTTAAGCCATTATAACTATGCATGTAGTTATTTCCTTCTATGGGTAGTCTTTAACCCTAGAAACAACCTATTCCCTTTTCCCAAAACTTAATGGAATTTCTATCCAAAAAGCCTAAACACAATTACCCTCCCTTCAATGGATAATCAAATCCCAGGTGTAACTTACAAGCTATCTAAAATAATCAAATAACTTTGCAATGAATAAATCTTAAGCTATCTTTGTTTCATCATTCCTAGTATACTTATACTAATGATAAACAAATTGTACTATTATGGAGTATATATAAAAACTTTCATAGAAAAACATAAAACAACTTCTATTCCTTTCCATAATCAAATGTTATGATTTACCAAAGCAAGAATTCTCAAGAAATTCCAATCAAAGGAAACAAGACTCATTCTTTCATAATAAAAGACAAATAAAAGAATATTAGATCTTCATGCCTGTAATACAATAGATCCAAATTGACTAACTTGATTCATAGCCTTCCAATGACAGCTTGCTAGCCTTCACTTTACTATTCAAAGCAATACTTCACAATATCCTATTTCTCTAAGTTCATGAATTAACTCAATGCTCTCACAATATAACTCAATGCTCTCACTAATTAGAACTCTCAAAATATTTGCAGCAGAATAAACTTGCAGAATTGTGCATCCCAAATGAGAGAGTTGGCTCATCTATTTATACAAAATATTGAGACATTGAAGCCTAAAAAAAAGGTATGTTAGTCGACAACTCTAAAGCATGTAGGTCGACTCATCTCTCATAGCAAAAGGGTGGAAAAATTCTAAGTACAGACTTAGCTTGGTTTCTATAGATCGACCTCCTTTGCTTGACAACAACTCAAGACTATTTCAAATATGCACATGTTTAAAGGATAAGAATCGAATTGCAAACATTATAGAATTTTGCAGAGACAAGGAATTCATAAAATGGCTCCAAGTATCAGCCATTTACCTATTCCTTTGGCGTGGTTTATCCAAAGAAACAATCCTCAAATAACATGCAACATATATTCATGGTCGACTTAGTCATAGTCTATTTATTCAACATAGGAAAGATGAATCGACTCCTTTAAAATAGCGTTCAATGTATGCTTTGACCAACACATTTATTGTTGTTTGTTATTTCCTTTTAACATGCATTTAAATCACTTTGCATAGCACGCTTGATATTAACTATTTCCATCGCCTTTTATCTACCAGATAAATGCCTTCCAAAATAGAAGTAATGAGCCACTACAAAATAGTGATGCATTTTGTGTGATATCGACCATGGCTTTTAACTCCATATCAGCTTTTATCTTATGCCAAACATATGTATTAATCGTCCTTTAATACTTTGCATAACATATATACAAATCAGCCTTTATTAATTATCATATATATATAAATATATATATGTATGTATGTATATGTATATATGTATGTATGTATGTATATGTATATGTATATGTATATGTATATGTATATGTATATATATATATTCCTCTATGTACATGTATACGTATGTATACATATATTGATATATCTGTATGGACATTTATGTTTGTCACACTTACGTATATATCAGCATATGTATACATATGTATATATGTATATATCTTAGATATGCATACATTCAATTGCACAATCACACATATATAATTACTATCTTATTGATAGGTAATATACGTGCAATGTATATATACATATATACATACATGTTGCATTGTCCATTCAATAACACCATGCTCATAAGCAACCTGTTCATAAGCATGCGTAGGTACATCTACCTATGTACTCTCATGTATGTGTTCATGCGTATGGTCTATCATCGACATGCATATGCATACATATATACATACAATTCATGTTCACCTCATCAATCAAACATAGTAATATAAGGAAAAACTCCTAAGCTCCAAACACATAAACATCATCTAAGAATGCACTCAACAGTAATCAAGACCCTTACTAATGCAAACACATCATACTAAGGGATGACTTACCAATTCCCAACACAATAACTTGACTCAACCATTCTATTGTGAGTGTGTGTGCAAGCTCAATTAGATTTTATTACTGGTTACTTGACCAAGTTCTTCTCCTGAGTTATACTTCCCCTCGCATCTAGAGGATTGAACATGAACCTCCATCCAACTTAACACATTCTCATGGTAGTCAGTTGTTCAATAAAATATGCATTTACATAATATTTTTCCACGGTTAGAATATCCAATTCAATAACCATCTATTTCACATCTATGCATTTCATCACATAACATTAAATGAAATAAACATTCATTCATAATTCAGTAATAACAAAGTGCAAGCACATATATTCTCAATTAGAATTCAAAGTATGTTTTTAATTGCAATAATTTACCCTAGCACAGTAATAGTAAATAGGTAAATACACAATGGGGTGTGACAAATAATATCACAAGGAATGCATGAAAATTTATGAAATCAAATGCAAGGGTAAGGAGGGGTGTTGTAGTAGGAATGTGAGAGTCAATTTCAATGTTGAAATTAGTTTTGAAAAATTAAGAGATATCCAAGAAGGTTATGTATATAATATGATAGAGTTTACAAGAGAGAAATAGGTGGTTAGAATGACAAAAGAAGAAGGGAAATAAAAGAGAATAGTTGCATGAGGTTTTAAGAAGGTATGAGGAAGATAGGGATGATATGAGTGGAAAGGAAGATGGATGAGAGGGTGTAAAGAAAGAAGTGAAAGAGAATGTAGGAGATAGGAGGAAAATTGTTATTGATTAAGGTAGGGAATGATTTATGTTGTGTATGTTTATTTTTGAAGGTGTTTGTGTTTGAGTACTAGTAGTTTGTGTTGTTTGAATATTACAAGCTCACCAAAGTGAACATTAAAATAAGTGATACTCTAGTGTTTAGGTGTGTTATTGTAAGTAGTATGTGTTATTCTAATTTTAGAATATGAATTCTCCTTTATAATAATAGTAAATTAAACAAACTTGATTCTAATCTAGTGTTTTAATTGGAAGAAGGATGTTTTCTTTGAAGATGTCAGGTTCACCAAAATATATAAATTAAAATAAGCACCACTACAGTGTTTAGGTATTTTATCCTAACTATTGTGTTTGATTGTACTTTGCTAATATGATTTGCCCTTTAAAATGACAATAAAGTAAACAAACTTTACCAATAAAAATATCAACCTAGGATCGCTAGAGTAAGCTCTTATCAACCTATATACAATCCACCAACTAATTAAACATAGACAAAACACTTTCAAACAATGTTGGGCGCTTCCAACCAACAAAGTTAACACATAAAGAATAGATGCAAAAATAAATAAACTAGTGTGTTTGCGCTTTTAATAGCAATAAGTTTATTGTGGCAAATATACATTCACTAAGGCATTCCTATGATTGATGAAGGGGAGAGTTGAGATAAAAGAGGCAAACACATTATTTAAAGGCCAAAAACTTTAAAAAATGGAAAGATGAGAAAGGACAAATACTAGTTAATAATCAAAGAAGCATAAAATGAAAATAAAAGGGTGGGTCTTCGAGATTGGCTAAACACTTCCACCACTTCAAGATTGGTTAGGAAAGAGAGTTTTATTATTTCACACCATGTAGAGTTGTGTTTTGGGTCACTAAATCATCTTTCGATTTTATAATATATCATTGACCAATTTTGGGCACTTACAATTGTACAAAACCATATTTAGCTTGAGTTGTCAAGCCAAATGAATATAAGCATTTTGAAAGATTGGAAATGACAATTAAGTCCATATTAGCTAGGCACCTCTTAGATTTGTTTTAAGGTGGTTCTTTCCTTCTATTTCCTTAACAAAGAGTACCAAATAAATTATGGAATCTTTATCAAGTCTATCGGATACAACACAACTATTTGATTTAAAGTAACAACTTAACCTTAAATTCACAATCATTCACTTTGCATCACATATGAAATTGCCCATACAACCAACCTAACCTATTTCATGTAAAAATAATTATATTTATTAAAAGAAAATATCTTAGTATGATTTACATGAAGATTAAGACCTCTTGATTCAAGGACTCTTTTAAATCAATATTGTGGTATTAATTATATTTTGCCGTATTTAAATAGGGAAGAAAGAGAAAAAGAATTGCAAAATTTGTTTTGAGTTGCCAGGCCTTCGTAATTTAAAAATCAAAAGACTTCTTGTAATCTTCATATAAATTTATGAGCTCATTATTGCCCTCCAGAAACTTCATGGTGAAATCTTGGTCACTCCATTTAAACAAAGTAACAAGACTGGAATTCTGGTACTTGGGATTTGTCAATGCATCTAGATATTTAATCACCTTATAGCGTGGTTTCATCCTCTTCTGCACGCTAATTCTTAGCAACATAGGATACCTAACCACAATGCTTGGGTGTAACCCCAGGGTACCTGTCAAGAACTCCATGTTCTTCTCTATCTTACCTCTAGATAAACAAAGCAACATAGGATCCTTTCCAAAAAGTTCATGGATCTGGTGGTCCAACAAGCCCACGTCTTCCATAATCTTTATTTTATCTTGCAAAATCTGAAAACCATAGTTCAGAATCCCAGGTCTCTTCCTGATAGCTTTACACAGATTATCCTTAGACCCAAAAATTTTGAGAAGAAATGAGATTTTTAGATTCAAGTTTTTCTCTAAATTTCCACCCAGAACTCTAGGTTGCTGGGATATGATATAACCCAAAT
Source organism: Sequoia sempervirens (assembly GCA_007258455.2). NCBI lineage: Eukaryota > Viridiplantae > Streptophyta > Pinopsida > Cupressales > Cupressaceae > Sequoia > Sequoia sempervirens. Next base: position 46,075 of record VDFB02216343.1, read on the forward strand.
CTTGTTTAGCCATACCTAATGTTTTCAAAAGGTCAATCTTAGGCTTCAACTGCTCATCCACACTGCGTACAAGAATAGATGGGTCTCTGAAAATGATTTTCCTAACCTGTTCAGGAGTAAATCCAGAATCTCTGAATAGCTGAAGTGCCTGTTGAGCCCTGTCCGTGGATTCGCATCTGAAGAGTTGGGGCTTCTTGCTCATTACTGTTGGCAGCTCCGAGGGAGAAAACCCACATTCGTCAAGTAAGAATAGCTTCATGGCACTGTGGCGTCGCTCTCTTTCAGCCTCCAAGCCTGCTGCTTTCACCTGTGAAATGGGTATGACATTACATGATATTCTTAGTGAAAGTTTTGGGAAATGGAAGCATGGAGTTGGGTATCTGCCTGGAGATACAACGAAACCAGAAAATGTCAAGGCCATTGTATGTTGTAGAATGGAATGAGATGAGAATCAAAGCACGAGCAGAATCCTTAGGGTTTGAAAAAATGGAGAACCCTACCGTCACTTTGGCTATTTCTAAGACCATTCAGGGTTCAAGATAAGGCCTATTTGGGGATGCGTACGGTGAGGAACTTATGGTGGGGGTGCGACGGTAACATTGTTCGATAAAAGTTTAGTGCAGATATAATCCTGATAGCATCCACTTACATATCCCTATACACAGGTATTGTTCAAAAAAATTGTTTTGAGTGGTATCAAACTCATAATACACATGAGGAGTTCGACAAGTAAACACCCTTATTTTTATGGTTGAGTGAAGGTGGTGAGGTGCATATGGATCCGTGATGCTAGATCATCATCAATCAATGATTCTTTCCTATCAATGTGTTCACACCATGGAAAATTACCACATTTATCCAATGCCACTACACACTTAACTCTCATCCCTCTCCATTTAGTAATTATGCTTCTATGCATGTATGTATACCTGATGGCATGTAGATACAAATTAATGTCATCTTCAATGTTGCAACATGCAACTTTAAATAATACACATCAATTTAGTACTAATTGCCTTCTTTCTAAACATGTTGCATTTTCCACATGTAGCTATTAACTTCACATCTCATTTTCTCATACTTTTGAAGGGATTCAATGGAGAGAATTTGGACTTTCATGTGAAGAGAATGTCAAGAGGATGTGGAGGTATGTTTGGAGTTATGTTTGAGGGTCATGTTTAAAGCCATCACTTGTCTAGCTTGAATTGGAAGGTGAGGTCTTCAAACATCATTAAGGCAATGAATCAACTAGTTTATTTTTTAAAAATAGTCATTTTTTTCTCAATTATAATGTTTAGGCCATTTGATTTTTTTACTATTTGAGAAGACATGTAAATGGAAGACGAAGTCATCATACCTAACTAAGACAATGACCCCACTTGGTTTTCTAATGGTATACTAATTTCTTCTCTATTATGTGTTCATTACGATACTGACTATTAGTTATTCAGTGTTTGAGAAGGCATTTCTTCATTTCACTCCTCTATCTACTTGTAAATAGAAGGTGAAGTCATTTTAGCTCACTAGGGCAATGAACCATCTAGTTTTTTTTATTGATCATTTCTTCTCCAGAATGTCTTATTTAGGCCAATGTACCTTTGTTTACTATTTGAGGAGGTGTTTATTCATTTCACTCCTTCATCTAGTTGTAGATGGAAGGTGAAGTCATCATACCTCACTAAGGCAATGACCCACTAGATTTATATTTTATTACTCATTTCTTCTTTGTCGTGTATTTTTTAGTCATTTTTTATTTTTTATTTAGTGTTTGAGAAGGTATTTCTTCATTCACTCCTTTTTTTGGCTATAAATGGAAAGTGAAGTTGTCATACCTCACTGAAGCAACACCCCCTAGAATTTTCTTTTTTTGTTTGTCTCTTCTCTATTGTGTATTATTTATTTGGAGGTTTACAGTTTAGGGGCTCTAATGATGGTGCACCCTAACTTTTGGGGTTAGTAAGGCCTTCGACATGCCATGGTGCCTCATACTTGCTTTGTCATGTATTTTGTTGGCAATTATTTTATTTGTTGTTTAGCGTTTGCGAAGGCATTTCTTCATTCCACTCTTCTATGTGGTTATAAATGGAAGGTGATGTCATTATTGTTAATGATATAGCAGCTTCAGTCGTTCCTTCCAGCTCAGCTCTATTGAGAGAACATAAATTAAATGATAGTCTGATGGCTATTTAATTTATATTCGTTATTTTTGTATTATCTTATGGCCGACATGATAAGATACGAATTCATCTTGATCTCTTATTAGAAGACATTTAATATTTGTTGAGGCCAACTTCCATTTATGAAGAAACGCGATTTCTTGGGGCCAACATCATTTATGAATTGTAATTGTGGCCGACCTCATGATATGAAGAGGTGCGACCTCTCTAAATTGTATACAAGAACATTCGTCCATGGTAATGATCCCAATTCAGTTCGGTCATTCACATAAGTGCTAATATATTTGAGTTCAGCAGTGCGAAGATCATCTTGTGAGCGGAAAAAGAAAGTGTGAATTACCTTCATCTCCTAGTGCGAATTCTTGCTAAGCAGATTGCAAACTTTGCAAGTGCGGATATTACACAAGTACGAACTTCATACAGTGCGGATATCATACAGGGCGAATAACATACAAGTGTGAACTTCCTATAGTGCAAAGATCTTACAGTGCATAGTATCTTCTAGGTGCGAATTATGTAGGTGTTCATTTCAGTCAATTCAAATATTGCCAGGTGTGAATTTCTGTAGGTCCGTTCTCTATCAAAGTGTGAAGTTCTTCCAGTTCTACAAGATCAGATTGTGAATTGATCTTAGGGAAGGTTGTGAACTATCCTAGAAAAAAAATTGAAGAGCCAGCTTGTTATCTGTCATTGCATATTACTTGGTACTGAATATTGGTCTTGTGTTAGACCTAATTGTAACAAGATTTGTAGCCACTGTTCTTTTAATATAAGAGAGATCTTTGTTGCTGGGTTTTTCTCCCTCAAGAGGAGGGTTTTCTCAGGGTATCTGCTATGTTATTTTGTCTGATTTTGAATTATTTTATGTGCATTTAATCTATTCACCAAAATTTACAATTATACCTCACTGAGGCATCAAGGGCACCTATTTTTTGTTTTATTTTGATTTCAAATCACTAATGGGTAATGATAGTTAAATATTTTTGAAATACATTGTGAAGTTAATGATACTTATCAATTTGTTTCATTAACCTTTACTTGAATAAAATGACTATTTCATTTGTATTTATGTGAATATATGCCTATTTTTTAATGCTTTCTTTTGTGTTTGGCTAATTTATTGTAGTATATGTTGAATGCAGTAATGAAAATTCTAAATGAAATTAAGAATAAATAATAATTAAAATTTCTATTGTAAAACCATGCAAACCTTAAATGGAGCATGAAATGGATTTTCTTGCACTTAGATATGATTGTGGATGCTCAATGTTTGCACTATTCTTGATAGTATAATGACAACATGATTAAGATATTTAGAAATAGATCATAGACTATTTTTTAGAGTTCTCAATTCCTCAAATAAATGGTGAATTTAAAGATTTCAGAGAGAGAAATAAATGAAGAATATTAATTTAATCAATTTTTAGGACTAGAGAATTGATTTGATTTTTACTAATTTGATTAACAAGTTAAATAAATTTAATTAGTCAACTAACCTAACTATCCAATTAACAAGCTTGATTGATCAATAAACTCACTAGGTTGGTTAGTCAACTAATTTGATTATTCAACTAACTATTTTGATTAAGAGTTATCTAGATCAACTAATCTGATTGATGAGTGAAAGGTAGAATTGACTAAATTGACATAAGTGAAACGTAGGTGAGCATAATTAGTTTATTTATTTATTTTAATTGAATATATGTGTATGGATATTTAATTAGGAGATAATTAATAAATATTGATTGATCAATTAACTAGTCATAGGGTGATATAAGGCTAAAAAAGATTAATTAAATTTAATTGAAAAGTCAATTAACATGGTGTAGTTGATTAATCAATGACATGATTAGATAATGAAGATACTAGAGTTAGTCGATTGATTGACAAAAGAATAATGATATAATTAATTAGTCTAAATAATTGAATTAGTTAACAATATGAGTTTATGATAAATTTAAGTTGGTAGAATCTAAGTGTTTATTTCCCCCTCTTTGAAGCAGTATTGCATCTAAAAGTAGTGTATTTTCAAAGAAAGTAGAAGACATTAAAGAATGGACACCAAAGGATACACCAAGCATAATGATGATTAGATAGATACCCCTCAAGAAGGCATGTAGTGATGAGAGAGATGGATGAACACTTGAAATAAAATGAAAGAATTTGGGGAAAATAGATGGGTTGAATCAAAGGATGGATGTTATTTATGAATGGTTAGCTAAGAGGAAATGAAGATTAGTGTGGATGATCTAATGATGAAATTTATGAAGCTTCAAATAAATTTTATATGTCTAAGTAACTTGATTTATTATAGCACATAACAAGATACAACATGATATGGAAGATTGTTATGTAACATTTGGTATGTGTTATAAGAGAAAAATATCTAAGTAGGAAAGTAACAAAATGCACTATGATATTGAGGACTATGATGATATTGCTCATGATGTGCCCCCAAGATCAACCTAAAAAATGCAAGAAACCAATAGAAAACACACAATAAAGAATTTATAAAAGATAAAAAGATAAGATACACAAGACTTTTCCCCTAATCAAGTTGAAATCCAACAATTGATTGATTTAAAAATTATTATAATATCAAGTTGAGAATAATGATATAATTAATTAGTCTAAATAATTGAATTAGTTAACAATATGAGTTTATGATAAATTTAAGTTGGTAGAATCTAAGTGTCTATATTTTCCCCTCTTTGAAGCAGTATTGCATCTAAAAGAAGTAGTGTATTTTCAAAGAAAGTAGAAGACATTAAAGAATGGATGCCAAAGGATACACCAAGCAAAATGATGATTAGATAGATACCCCTCAAGAAGGCATGTAGTGATGAGAGAGATGGATGAACACTTGAAATAAAATGAAAGAATTTGGGAAAAATAGATGGGTTAAAATCAAAGGATGGATGTTATTTATGAATGGTTAGCTAAGAGGAAATGAAGATTAGTGTGGATGATCTAATGATGAAATTTATGAAGCTTCAAATAAATTTTATATTTCTAAGTAACTTGATTTATTATAGCACATAACAAGATACAACATGATATGGAAGATTGTTATGTAACATTTGTTATGTGTTATAAGAGAAAAATATCTAAGTAGGAAAGTAACAAAATGCACTATGATATTGAGGACTATGATGATATTGCTCATGATGTGCCCCCAAGATCAACTCAAAAAATGCAAGAAACCAATAGAAAACACACAATAAAGAATTTATAAAAGATAAAAAGATAAGATACACAAGACTTTTCCCCTAATCAAGTTGAAATCCAACAATTGATTGATTTAAAAATTATTATAATATCAAGTTGATGTGGTAATGATATATCCCAATCACAACATGAGGATTGGAAATTTTGATGAAGTTGACTAATTGTTTTGAAAAGGTTTGGATTTCAAAAAGACCAAGGATGAAGCTTATAGATACCTTTTGGATATGTATTGGACTACTTGGCTTGATTTAGCAAGATTATTCTATGATGTTGTTGATGTGGTGTGTGGATAATTAGAAGCTTTGGATTGATGGATTGGATGTGTGGATGGAATTTGGAGGAATTGACCATGTGGATTGGATAACATGTAGGGGTTCCTGATATTTAAGGTTTTATTTGAAATGTAGGATTGGGGATCTTGTGTCAAAATTTAGATTTACAATTTGGGATTTCTCAATTCTTGAATTGTTTAAGGGTAGAACATGTTATGACACCAAGGGTGAGGATTTTTGGATGGATGAAAGGATGTAATTATGGAGATCTAGGGGGGATTGGATGTGATATAGAAATAGGGAAGGGATATAGGATGCAACTTCTTATGACTACATCACATAGGAATAATATGACACATTTATTTTTGTGTCACTTATGATGCTCATGCTTGAAATTAGCAATGGATTAGTGTTAGGATATATGGTGGTATTAACCTTGTAATCCTATGTTATTCATGTTAGTTTAAATATTAACTTTATCAAACTAGTTAGCTTTAGCCTACCTTGGAGAGTTTTGTTCATATAGTGTAAGTCTCCACTTAGGGAATTTCAACCTTTTGTCTCGCTTCATACCATTGAGTAAGGATTGAGACCCAAAACAATCTCACAAAAGTAAATAATAACTAATGATCTCATAAACATGGAATAAAATGAAACAACTTCATTAGATAATTAAATGTCATAGCACATCCTCATATGTGTAATGCATAATCTATGTAAAATCATATAATATATGATATACAAAATTACAACTTAGGCTCTCATGCCATGAAGTCAACTAATTATACAATTTGGAAGTACAAGTACAAATAATGATATAAGAATAATGTGAGAACATAAACAACATAGTCTTTGACTGCTATCAACCCTCATAGTCATCCACAAGTCAAGAAACAAGAACATGGCTCAAGCACTTTTCCGCTCAACCATGAAGCTTACACATCCTCAAAATTCTTCCTAACACGAAGAATACCCAACCCTGCACAAAATACCTAGCAACCTAAAATAAATAGCAGGAGGGAATCCCGGTGCAACTTGATATATCTACATGCAATGTCCTACTATTAGGATATGACAAAGAAACATATCAATAAATTTTCTAGGTAACACTCATCTATTTTAATGAAAATATGGCTTTGGCCAAAGCACTAGAATAAACTAGAAGATCCCAAAAAGAGGATCGATCTTCTCTGATGGTCCAGATTTGGCACCCTATCCTAGAAGTAAACCCAATACACATATAGAAGACAATAACATACATAATGATCATAAAAATAAATAAATACTCTTTTCTTTCATGCAAATGATATATGTATAACTTTCATTATTTCAAACTTAATATGCATGATAACGGTAAAATATATATCATTTTTTTATTTGTAAGCGAGGTTTTAATATGTAATGAAAAAATCAAGTACATAAAGCATGCCCTTGAAACAAGGGGTACAACTAAAACAACCCAACTAGACTGTCAACCTAACCCTCTACAAAATTTATTGCCAACACAAAATAGGCCAAACAAGAACAACCAAGAGGAGACATAAGGAAATGAAAACACTAGAGAAGACAGACCATACAAGGAGCACTAAAATAAACTAAAACCATTAGGCCAAAGCCAATAATCTCAAAAAAAATTTGAGAGAGGAGAGCCTCCATGGTCCACTGAGAATCCTCCTCAATTGCTTCCTTTCCCTCAATGTAGAGATTTTCAGCCTCCGACTTCCATCCTTTTTTCCTCTTCATCTCACCAAAATTAGGTTTTAATTTGCTACACTCAAATTGGGAGATCCCAAATTTTGAAGGAGGAGCCACGACAAAGTCTTGGTCAAAAAAATCATGATGCAAATTGTCCATATCCTCCATGAAAGTGAAAGTGTCATCTAAGTCAGAAATATCCACTTCGACATCAGCTAGACAAACAATATCTTTATTAAGGGTAGGAGTTTCAACAGGTTTTGCGGGCTACTCAAAGAAAGGCACTGATGGCACCACAATGTCAGACCCCTCAATAAGATGAGGCTCCATAAAATTTTCATGGTTACACCAAATGAAGATTGTGTTCATCAAAAATGTGGAAATCCATAGGATCATCTACCATAACAACTTCTGCATCCCCAACTGCAAAGCCAAAATTGTCATGAGAATCAACCTCCCAAGAGGCAGGGATAGGTGGATTAGGTGGTTTGGGGGGAAGAGGACTAGGGTTCAACCTTTGAAATTACTTGAGGAAAAAAGAGTTGCATTTGTGGAAAGGGTTGGTACTATTCTTGCAAGCCATCAAAGATTTGGGGGCATTAGACCCAGTAATAGGCACTGCAACATCCATAGCCTCGTGCAATAGACAAAGGGGAAGGGAGGAGCAATTTTCAAATCCCCAACCTTGCAAGAGCTAGATTGCAATGAGTACCACTGCTTTCTAGATCACTAGTAGTCATTGCCCCAAAGGAGCCACAAGCTTTACCACCTTTCTCCACGGCCTTTTTAACTTTCTTTCTTGCACCAACAGCTCTGCCAAAGGCCGAAGCCCATGCTCTCGTGACGCCTACGCCACAACAAACTTGTGCACCTTCGCAACCCTCATACATTGTGTTCATATTGATAATGGTAAATATATATCATTGACATGCAATTCATTCATTTTCTTTATATGCAATTTGATCTTTCAATGACATAGATGTATATACTATTCAATGTTCAATCATGGTACCATAACATGCACAACATGTATGGAAAAATATATCAAATCACAATATCAAAAAAAAATTGATTTGAATAGAATGGAAAGTGTTGAATTATTTATTTTAATACTACCAATCATTTGATTTTTGAAAAAATTTATTAAAAGTCTTCATGCGGCACTTTAATGCAAATGTAATCGATACAACTTTTCTTACACCAATATGGGAGTTTTGGATTATTCATTGAAACATAAAAAATATAAAACATTCAGAGAAATGTATGCTAAGAAGTGAAGGCGTAAGCTTCTGAGTAATTCAAAATTTTAGACCTAGTGTCATAATGCAAGCGCCACCCCATAAAAAACCTAATGGAGTTTATTTAAATTCACCAACAGATATGAAATGGGTTGTGCTAATTTGAGGCATGGGGCACCTAAATCTTTATACTGTGTTTTATATTAAATAATTTAATATAAGGGGAAGCACATATGAAATGGCGATTTTGTGGTGTTTCTTGATAATAAAAAATAGATATGTTACAATTACATAGGTGCCTCCCTTCTAAAAATATCATCTCAAACATCTTTTAAAATTCAAGCATATTTTTAAAAAAAAGAAAAAGAAATTTTTGTAAGGTTTAAATCAATGGGAAAACTATAAATCTACATCATACCATTTATTCATTGAACAAAAAACTCAAGCACGGGTTTTAAATAGCAATTAAAAATTCAAGTAAAGCAAAGGATTTGCACGTAATTACATAGGCAAATTTTTGAAAACCATTTAAACCACATTAAAACTTCTGATACAAAAATATAATGGTCAATGAATTATATAAATACCTTGACAAATGGAAGTTATGTAGCAAGAAATGTATTGTCGATCTCGCAGAGAACTAGGTTGGCACATTGGTGCTAGTTATAGCTTCCTTCATTGCTGCCAAAATAAATATAAATTACACAATTTATTAGCAGAAATAAAATATTTATTTTTCAACAATTCAATTTAATTTTTGAAAACAAAATAATCATATGGCATATTTTTAATTTCCCAAAATAATTTAATTTTCACAACATAATAGCCCTAAAACATAATCATTAGTCAAATCATAATGCCCAAAGCAATGATGTAACCATAATAACATAATGCAATCATATCATTCATAATGCAAGATAGATGCAACTATGTGAGTGTGTGAGTGCATTGGGTTTCCATCATACTAATCATTACCAAGTGGCTAGGATACCTCTACCTCAACCATGTTCTCGCCTTCGACATGTTCCTACACTCATTTGCACTCAGATTTATGTCAATATGTTAGTCCATAAAAAACCATAGCCAAATCACATGCACATAGCTTCTTAGCTCCATTACCAATTTAGTTTCAAGCATTTAAACATAACATCTAATTTAAAAACACATTTATCCATAATCAAACAATCATAAGATATCAACCAATAGCCTCAAATAATTTTGTTTATTCACTAGTCGAGTTTATGCAAGAAAAAATGAGAGTGGCACATTGATATGTGTGTGCTCATCACTTGAGACACCTATTCCATGCATACTTTCCACTTTCTCACACACTTATCAAGTGAGCTCACAAGTGTTGCATATTTGGAGGGTTACTCAATTGTTCAGTTCTATCTTCCTACATCATCTACCTTGCCTATATATGCAAGGTTTCTCATTGTATTATACACTCTTTATTTTATATTGATAGACATACTATTATTCTCATATTTTCACTTGTGGAAGGTTATAAATTCAAGCTCTTTAATCTTGGCATTCTCCAACAATTCATATGTATCCACATTCTTTGGAATGTGTTCTAGGGGACATGAGAGGAATTCATTAAATTTTGGCATGTTGTTTAATTATATTTTAAAGAGAGGATTTAATTTTGGTGGAGATTACACTTCAAAAATAGATAAGGCATCTTTCATTGGCATCCATTGTGGGATTTGAAAGGTTTTGGATGGGGCTCCCAATAATAGAGAAGAAAAGGTGTCTATTGGTGTTCCATCAGAGAGTAGAAAGGTCATCGGAGCATCCAAAAAGTCAGGAGTTGGATAGGCTATGGTCTAGGCACCCATGTTGGAGCTTTGTAGTTTCCATTCAGTATTTTATTATATCTCTTGGTAGTCCAAGAAAGGGGTGTGGATTTTTCAAGTGGTTTTGTACCTCTTGTTTTGGTTTACCATTCATGGTTTTACCTCCCACAAGTTTTATAAATTGGAGCCATGAGACGATAGTTTTATGTTGAGTTCTTGTAGGTAACAGGGTGTTGCTAGGTTGATCAAAGATCTATAGTGGAGTGTATTATTGTGCATTCTCATTTGAAGATTAATAATATACTTTCCATCTTTTCTCATGTGGAGTATTTTGTTGAAAGGGATTCCTCACATAAATCTAATGTCACATTTTATTTGTTGTTTTTTTATATTGTGATGTATGTTGAAATCACATGTTTAAATCCTATTTTCAAATCTAAATTCACTTGCATATGTTCATATTATAGCTTTTATTCACCTCGTTTTCAACATTTAGATCTTGTCCACATAATTGTCAAGTTAAAGTTGGAATGAGGATAGGTATGATGGTATGATGATGCAGACATAATGGATAGGAATAATATGGTGACATGATATGGATAGCAAGATGATAGTTGTGAATGATGAATGAGATAGTGGGTGGAATAAGCTTGCCCCCAACTTTAGGGTACACGTGGGAGTCAAATTTATGCATGATTCATGCAAAAAGGTTTTCATCATAGTACTTTCTTGAGGAATTATAAGACTAGTTTTCATTATTTAATGCTTTTTTCTATTTAGTTTTTGATTTTTTTATTTTTTCAATGTTTAGATTCATGCATTTTCTTTTATGGTAGGTTGATAATATTAAATTATACACATATCCACTTTAGGTGGATCATGTTTCTTTTGTTACACTCAATAGATGTCATCTATGATCCTTTGATGATGGATAGGTTGGTCTCTCTTGGGCTAGTGTCAAGTAAAATGGAGTTGAAGATAATTTGGATGAAGGATTTATGGTTATGAGGATTTATTTCAATGTTTGCATCCTCACTTTCCTACTCTACCATTTTCATTTCACTTCCCGCTTCCTTTGCTCCTTGTGGAATTTTAGTCTCTATGCAACTTTTCATCTCTTAAAATTGCACCCAAAGTTTTAATTTTTGATAGGTTTTCCTTACAAACTTTTCACCCCTTCCTACAAATTACATCCCAAGTTCTTAGCTCCACTTTTCTACCATTCCTCTATACATGTGCCTATTATAATTTTGATCCCTCCTTTCAAGTTGTAAATTGCATGTTATGATCTGATCCTTACTACTTTTACATTGTGGATTTTTGAGCCTCTCATGCAATTTACAAACCCTAATTGGAAGTTTACTTCAAGATTCTACTATTTGAATAGTGTTTTAACATCTACCCCCTATATGTGCTAGCATGTCCTTAAATAAAAAAAAATGAATACACAAATACTTACCAATCTGAAATCAATCCCAAATATTTTTGGACTCCTTCTAGGCATGAATTTATATGCAAGTCCATATACTACTTGTAGACATGTAAAATTGACCTAACACCTATCACACACCCTAAACGACATTTTCACATCATCAACATCATTATCATCAAATATCACCCCCATTTCACATCAAAAGCATCAAAAACCCTAAATTCCTCTATTAATTGAATAATACAACATTATTTAATTAATTCACTTTTTCATCAATTTCGGCCAATTAAATAAATTTCATTTATTTAATAAAGTCCTAATCTAACTTCATTCCTCTTGATGAATTAAGTAGCACCAATTATTTAATTATGTCGCTAATTCACTTGATTCCCAAGTCAATTAAATTATTAAATCATAATAATTAAATTAATTCACTTTCCCTCCAAATTTGAATAAACTATTCAAAACATCATCAAAAATCAAATCAAACAAATGAAACTTTGTTTACAAAAGTCAAACTTGATTTGCACGTTCAACTCCAAAAAGAATTAATTAATTAAATCAATTAATTAATTATCCTCACTCACTTTCCTGATTGAGTAAATTATGAATCACTAATTACTCAATCTATTTTCTAATTGATTGATCTATTTCTTGACAGATCAATCTATTTCCTAACTGATCAATCTATATTCCTAATAGATCAATTTATTCTTCAATCACACTAATTACATAATATATTTTCACATATTATGCCCATTTAAATCCTCTCAACATCTTTTGACCGTTGATCAAGATATTCTACTACGCAATCCTGATCATCCATTTCAAATCACAATTTCCGTATAACAAACCTCTTTCCTCACAAAAAGGATCAAAGAATCAACATACCTCATGCAACGAAGTAATGCCAAATTGACATTAACAAAGCTTCAACCAACATCTTCGATCAAACGCACGCACACTCTTCAAAGCTCACGCACAAAAAAATGGAGGATTCACATTGATACGAGCTACCACATCTTTGCGAACACACTTTGACACGGGATGGGTAACAATTTAGTTTAAGTGAATTCATTTGTTCTTGCTTTATTTCATTTACATTTCTTGAATTTAGTGTTCTTAATCATTCATTTTGTGAGTGAAGGAATGAATCTTGATCATTATTTTGGATTAGATTAGCTTCTATTATTTGTTTTGATCTTATTTACACTCATAGATTTCCCCCTCGCACATTACTAATGAAATAAGCACATGGATTATTTCAATGTGATTAATGAACTACATTTTTAGACCTACAATTTGGTACTTGGTGGCCTATCTAGCACAAAGAGAATGTTTTATCTACCCTAGGGTACCTATTAACATATCAAAAGGAGATTTATTGTGAAGATGATTGTATTGTCAGATGTCATGTATTAATTGGAAATGATCCCCATGATTGTGTCCAAGGAACTAAATGTATTATAATGAATTTCTCCATATAAAAAAATGTAATATGCATTGGGGTTGGTATTTTAAGTAAAATTTATAGTTATGTCTAAGGCTATTTTACGGAATCAAGTCTTGCAATTCAAATTTGTAAGGGGAAATAACATTCTTTATAAATCATAGAAAAGGTAGTTGAAATCTATGTCTATAATTGAATGTCCCTTTGTGGTAGATTGTAACAACTTAGGGGAATATTTCAACCTATATGTGGGTTTCCTCCTCCCACATTTTCTTGCATGATTGTAATAGCAATTAGATGAATGTGTGACATCATTATAATGTATTATAGACATTTTCAATGGTATTATATTATTTCATATGGTTTATTGCAACTTTTAGATGGATTACTAAGCATGTAAATAGTTGTAAAAATATTTTATCAACAATCAATTTTTGTGTGTATGCAAATTTGGCTCCATCTATGAATTATAGGTGTGCTCTCTTTTTCATTGCAAGTTATGAATTTGTTTCTCATTGGAGAAAGCACAAGTCTAGGATGTTAAATACCAAGCATATTCCCATCATACTATATTTGGTTCTTATTAGACTATGATTGGAGTTTTGTCCCATCATGCTTACATAATTTGGTAATATAGTTCATACTATATCCTCTGTTGTTATAAAACTAGTAAATATTTTGGGGATCATATAAGTGTGTTATCTTTCTTGCACACGTGTATGTGAAGCTAAGTGCTTAATAGGAAATAGTATTGATTTTATCTTATGGTACATTTGCAAGAAATTCCTCATCTACTCATTGGACTAATCTTCTTGAGTGCATTTATACAAATACATAATATTAATTTTCTTCAATATGAACTTCTTTCTCTTAAAGTTCAAAAGCAAAATGACCCTCTTATGACCACTATTTGTGTTAAACTTATTGGGATTAAGAAAACCCTTGTTGACAATGGAACTATTATCTAAATATATGTAGTTTAGATCTCCTTAATATTATCAATGTTGATAGCTCTTATATTTTTCTCTTAAACATTTTCATTACATGCTTTGATAATAGTAGTCACTAGACTCTAGCCACTATCACATTGCCTATTGAGTTAGGTCCTATTATGTTAACTACCATGGTTCATGTCATGTTAGGGAGTATTTCTTACAACCTTCATTTGGGTAGGCCATGGTTTCATGTCATGGGTGTAGTTCCATCTACTCTAAACCAATCTATCAAATTTGTGCATCATGGTAAAACTTTAATAATAAAAGAGATGATCCTTCTCCCCTACAATACTGTCAACAGGTTGAATTAGGTCATAATATCATACCTTCTTCTTCACTTAAAATACACACACCATTGTCACCCTCTATTGATGATGTTGTGCCTCTTCATGATTCATGCCCTTCTAACACATGCCTTTGTAATCATTAAGACTCCTTTTATTTCACCTTTTATTACATTGTTGAATATAAGATTGACCTTACTCATTTGCATTCCTCTATGGAACCTCGATCCACATTCTTATGGCGGAACCCTTATTCATGTTATGTCATTTATAGTAATACTAATCCAACATGTAGTTACATATCTCATTTTGACAAGGCTAGTGATGTAGATCCTCCTCTTTTTAAAATGGAAACGTGTTATGGGCCTAGAATTTTTTTTCTAAACATGAATGTAACAGAAATGGTCTTGAGCACATGAAACGAGAAGTTAAGGTACCCATAGAACGTACACTACAACTTTTTGTTGCAAGTTTGGGTTACTAGTGTTATTCTCTATTTACATCCCCTCCATTATTCAGTGACTCTATGGGTTCTTCTTTTGTGGATTACATCTTTCTCCTCGTAAGGAAGGGTCAATTCCTCCTCCATCTACTTCTTATGAAATCCACAAAGCATTCCACCTAGTATTACTCTCTTTGTGAGGAAATAATTCTTAATGAGTGCTCGAGTGTTTGTAAGTTGAAATATGGTGGTAGTGTTGTGTGTAGTCATTTTTTCTCTTAAAGTGTGGAGTTCTCGTAAAACATTCTCAAGGGTGGTGTTTGTACAAATGGTTTCTAGCTCAAAGAGTGTTGCAAGATACTCTAGTTCAATGGCTAACAAGCAATTATTCTCTTGTTAGATTATTTCTAATGATTATTTTTATTCAATAACCTCAACAACTATAGGAGGTGGTGACAAATCCCATAGCTCACTAAAAGTAACTTCTACCCAATCTATCCTTACCCTTGGATGTACATATAGACCGTGAAATGTAAAGATGTGATTGACTGGGGAAATGTAAGCAAAGGTTTCTCAAATGCCTTAGTATATGTGTGTAGTTATCATAAATGGATTTCTTGTGTTGTTCATAATTCTTGTGTAATTTTCAAGTTTGTTTAAATGTTTAATTATTTCTTTGAGTCATTGTGTTTGGATTTGCTAGTTTGAGTACTTGTTAATTTGGAACTAAGTTTGGAGCTCCCAACTCAAAAAGAAAAAGTCTTATTTATTTGTATTCATTTTTTAGTTTTTTTTTTGTTCTTTTGAAAGTTTATGCTTTTTGGATATATGATGCTGAAATAAAGTTCTATTTAAATTAACATGCATAGAAAAAAAGCTAAGAAACTACTATTTTTGTGCATTTTGTGTTTAGGTATGCATGCATGCAAATATATTGTGAAAAATCAATACAAATATCACCAAGGAATAATTCATTTCCTTTTAACAATTTAAGTATAATAATGTAAAAATGTAAAGGCAAAATCACATGCATGCAAGCAATATGTGAATAAACCAACTTTCCCTTTTTGCTTCTAAATTAAAACATTGTTTTTTGTTCATAATATAATATATTTTTTGTCGATTTCAATGTTGTTGTTTGAGTGAAATAGTTGTTTCAATTTGAGAATTTGCTTGTTTAATTGTGCAAATTGAGCATTAGATTTATTTCATGCTGCATAGAGTTGTGTGTTGTGCCACTAGATCATCTTTAGATTTTGTGATATTATTATTTTCCAATTTTGGGCACTTACAATCTCCTATCAACTAAACTTGCATATGAATATAAGCCTTTTGAAAGATTGAAAATGGCAATTGAGCTCATATTAGCCATGCATCTCTTAGATTTGTCCTAAGGTGATTGTTTCCTTCTCTTTCCTTGACACAATAAGTCAAGGAATCTTTATCCAAATTATTGGTTGCAACACAACTATCTGATTTAGGGTAACAACTCAACCTTAAGCTCATAATTATTCACTTAGCATCACAATGAAATTGTGCATACAACCAACTCAATCTATTTATTTCATGTAAAGCAAAATTGTGTTTATTACAAGTGGAAAATCCATGCTTTAAAATACCTTACTTTAATTTACATTGAGGTTAGATAGACAAAACCTTCTCTTGGTTAGATGGTTCTTCAAAAGACTCTTTAAGTCAATATATATTAACATACATATAGTTTTCTAGCCGTGTAATCCTTGAACCTCCTTTAGATACAAGTGCTAGTTATATTTTGCCCTTTAAATACAGAGGAAAATGATAGAAAATAACAAAATTCTTTCAAATTAGGACAAAGTATTTGTGAGTTGTAAGAAAAAGAAATTTTCATTTTAAACATCCAAAGAGTTCTTGTAACCTTCGTATAAATTTATGAGCTCATTACTGCCCTTGAGAAACTTCATGGTGAAATTCAGCTCGCTCCAAGTAAACAGATAAACAAGACTGGCATTATGGTACTTGGGAGGTGTCAATGCATTTAGATATTCAACGACCTTATAGCGTGGTTTCAATCTCTTCTCCAAGCTGAAGCCTAGCAACTTAGGATACTTAACCACAATGCTTGGGTGTAACCCCAGGGTACCTGTCAAGAAATCCATGATCTTCTCTATCCTACCTGCAGACAAACAAAGGAACAGAGGATCCTTTCCAAGAAGTTCATTGATCTGATGTTCCAACAAGCCCATGTCTTCCATAATCTTTATTTTATCTTGCAATGTCTGCAAACCATAGGTAAGAATCCTAGGTCTCCTCCTGATAGCTTTAAACAGAAGATCCTTAGACCCAATATTTTTTAGAAGAAATGAGATTTTTGGATTCAAGTTTTTCTCTAAATTCCCACCCAAAATTCTGGGTTGGTGGGATATGACATAACCCAAATCTTGTTCTGCCATGCCTAATGTTTTCAACAGTTCAATCTTAGGCTTCAACTGATCATCCACACTGCGTACAAGAACACATGGGTCTCTGAGAATGGTTTTTCTAACCTGGTCAGGAGTAAATCCAGAGTCTCTGAATAGCTGAAGTGCCTGTTGAGCCCTGTCCGTGGATGTGCATCTGAAGAGTTGGGGCTTCTTGCTCATTACTGTTGGCAGCTCCGAGGGAGAAAGCCCACATTCATCAAGTAAGAATAGCTTCATGGCACTGTGGCGGCTCTCTCTTTCAACCTCCACTCCTGCTTTCACCTGGGAAATGGGTATGACATTACATGATATTCTTAGTGAAAGCTTTGAGAAATGGAAGCATGGAGATGGGTATCTGCCTGGACATACAACGAAACCAGAAAATGTCAAGGCCATTGTATATTGTAAAACGGAATGAGATGAGAATCAAGACAAGAGCAGAATGCTTAGGGTTTGAAAAAACGGAGAACCTTATCTACACTCAGCGAGATGAGGCCTATTTGAGGATGCGTACGGTGAGGAACTTATGGCAGGGGTGCGACGGTAACATTGTTCAATAAAATTTTAGTGTAGATCTAATCCTAATAGCATCCATTATTTGATTATATATATATATTTATATTGGTGCATATATATGCATTTGATTTTTTAGATATATATATATATTTATTGGTGCATATATTGTTTAGGCCATTTTTTAACTGTTTGAGAAGACATGTAAATGGAAGGCGAGGTCATCATACTTCGCTAAGACAATGACCCCACTTGGTTTTCTAGTGGTATACTAATTTCTTCTCTATTGTGTGTTTTATTACGATACTGATTAAATTAGTTATTTAGTGTTTGAGAAGACATTTCTTCATTTCACTCATCTATCTAAGTTTGTAAATAGAAGGTGAAGTCATTGTACCTCACTAGGGTGATGACCCACCTAGTTTTTCTTCTCATTTCTTATGTGGAATGTATTGTTTAAGCCAATGTTTATTTGTTTACTATTTGAGAACGTGTTTCTTCATTTCACTCATTTGTCTAGTTGTATATGGAAGGTGAAGTCAGCATAACTCACTAAGGCAATGATCCACTAGATTTATATTTTATTGCTCATTTCTTCTTTGTCTTGTATTTTTTAGCCATTGTTTACTTTTATTTAGTGCTTGAGAAATTATTTCTACATTTCACTCCTTTGTTTGACTACAAATGGAAAGTGAGGTTATCATACCTCACTAAAGCAATCACCCCCTAGAATTTTCTTTTTTTGCATGTTTCTTCTCTATTGTGTATTATTTATTTGGGGGTTTAGTGTTTAGGGGGTCTAATGATGATGCACCCTTACTTTTGGGGTTGGTATGGCCTTCTACATGCCATGGTGCCTCATACTTGCTTTGTCGTGTATTTTGTTGACACTTATTTTATTTGTTTTTTAGTGTTTGAGAAGGCATTTCTTCATTTCACTCTTTTATGTGGCTATACATGAAAGGTGAGGTCATTATACCTCAATGAGGCATCAAGGGCACCTATTTTTTGTTTTATTTTGATTTCAAAGCCCTAATGGGTAATTGGTAGTTAAATATTTTTGAAATGCATTGTGAAGTTAAAAAAACATAACTTATTAATTTGTTTCAATAGCCTCTACTTGAATAGAATGACTATTTCATTTGTATTTATGTGAATATATGTCTATTTTGTAATGTTTTCTTTTATGTTTGGCTAATTTATCGTAGTATATGTTGAATGTAGTAAACTTAGAAATCTAAATAAAATTAAGAATAAACAATAATTAAAATTACTATTGTAAAACCATGCAAACCTTAAATGGAGCATGAAGTGGATTTTCTTGCACTTAGATATAATTGTGGATGCTCAATGTTATGCACTAGTTTTTATGGTGTAATGATAGCATGATTAAGATATTTAGAAATAGATCATAAACTATTTTTGAGAGTTCTCAATTCCTCAAATAAATGGTGAATTTAAAGATTTTGAGAGAAAAATAAATGGAGAATATTAATTTAATCTATCTTGAGGACTAGATATTTGATT
>VDFB02216346.1:0-22729 GCA_007258455.2 Sequoia sempervirens
GTCTTTCCCCGATAAATGAGGAATTAAATGATCTCTTACTCCATCCAGGATAATCCTTTGAGCTTTGGCCTCTTTGACTTCATGCGAATCTAAGGCAACATGATCATTTGTTGGTGGAGTCACTTCTGTGCTAGCATAGGTCCATAGCCTGTTCTCCTTGAGAACATATGTAATCCAAACCTTCCACTGCAAGAAGTTAGACGTGCCCTCGAGCCTGTCCTCGTATCGAACACTAGTTGCCATAGCCACAAAAGAATTGGAGACAAAAATCTAATGACTTTTTTTTTCTTGAAATCTGCGTTACAAATCTTGGCTTCGTATTTAGAGTTTAGTGCTCTGATACCATGTTAATTTCTATAACCCAACAACAGATTAATTGCACAATAAATTCACAGAAAGAAATCTGATTTATAACAATTAATACACTGGGTTAAATAACAACTAATAACAGTAGAAGCAAAAATAACAAGAAGTCACAAAAAGACAATAGCACAAATTTACCCAGGAAACCCCAATGCGGGGAAAAACCTGCAAATGTTGGATCTTCTATTCAGCCTAACAACAAACTTTTCTTTCGAAAATACAATATGAGTTTGCTACAACAATCTTACTTTTATAGAGCCTAGCTGCTTTACTTAGCGTGCAAGGAAAGAAACTTTCCTTGCTTTCTTTGGCTTTAATTACACATAAAATCACTCTTGGACTTATCTTATCCTCACAAACTCAGAAACATTCTATTAAAGAATAAAAATCCTGCTGTTGCTAAAAATCCAACTCGAATTGATTTAAAGCATATCTAATCTTGAGTTGTTTTAAAGCAAATCCATATCCCACTTTTCGAGCTACAAAAATCAACAAAGTGGGCTTAATTTAATGAAAGGTACCATTTTTGTTCCTTGATTCAGAGGATTGGCTCTGCTAGAATTAGTTGAATTAGTTTTTCATATATAGACAGATTTACAATCGCTATCCCTTCATGATTTATATTTGATCATTTGTATTCTTGTTTTATTATTGAGCGTTCTCATTTTTTTTTGCATTATTGGCACATGAAATCCGTAACATATCAATATGTCTGTAATGTTGTATCGGCATTCCATGTATTCATTTGTTTCGTGTGTTCATCCAATTCCATCAACCAATCTCCTCTAAAGCAGAATCTTTGCACAAACAAGATAAGTACATTTTTGTTCATTTATTGAATGGGACTCTTTTTGGGACTATAGTAAAGATATCTGTTCATACGTGTTATACTCTTTTCTTTAAGGTTTTGGAATCATAGACGAGGCGACTAGACTGTAGATAGTCAATAGGAAACGCTGGGTATTTAAGGGCAATTTTCTACAATGGAAATACAAGACTTCAAAAGCCGCAACCCTGTACATCACCAAGGCACAAACCCTACAAAATAGCTAGGGCGTGATAACTGTTTGACATAATGTTTAAAGTAAAAACAGAGTCGCCTGGCACAAATTTGCACTCAAATCTTGCAGATACCATTCAACGTCTTGATCGCTACTATGAAATTTTTAGTCAAGTTGGTAACTCTCGGCTTTTTAGTTACAAACAGCAGTGATTTAGCTCCTAAACATGTCGAAGCTGTTGTTAGACATGCAAACATGGTGAAACACCTGGGAAATTTTAAAGGGCCTATGTCAAGGAAATTGAATGAGGAGGAGGAAAAGATGAATCACATATATTTGTAAGCCAATAAAGCAAGGAATTTTTTGTTTTATAAATGAATGAACACTTTTTGATGTCTGATAAGGAAATAAAGAGAAGGATAACGAGCACGAAGACACTAACCGGATGAATGAGAATAGGAAACCTAAAACTTTAGATGCAGGTACAAAATTCACAGAATTATTACGATACAACTAGTGAGTTACACCTGCAGCAGGAAAGTCTTTTTGAAGTACCTCTGATGTCCACTTCATTAGCTCAATATAACTATCCTCATTAGAATATTACTTGAAATAGTTGGGATAAGAACAGTTGCCATTCTTCAAGAATGTCTCATTTATTCCTCCATCCAACAAAACCACATTTAAAAAGAAATCATGACATTCTATTAGAAAGGAATAAAAAAGAATTAAATGAACATATTAAAGATGATATAAAATACACTATTATGGTGATGTCAATCAAGAAAATTCTAGGCCCTTTTCACAAATTAGTAAAGTTCATAAAAATATAAAAAATCAATAAATACAATAATTAATTTAATAAGATGTGAAGTATTATATTTTTTTTATTTTTTTTTTAAATTTAAATAATTTATAGTTAAATAAGATAAAATAATTTTAAAATAATATTTTTATTCTTTGGACAAAAATATTTATATTAATTTAATATTTTTAATTTATTATTGATTATAAATATAAATAGTAAATTAGTTAAATAAGGTAAAATAATTTAAAAGTAATATTTTTATTCTCTAGACAAAAATATTTAAAATATTTAAATTAATTTATTCTTGATTATAAATATAAGTAAATTAATGTAAAATTAATTTATTTTATTTTATATTCATAATAATAATAAGTAAAAAACATGAAAAAAAAATAATGAGGAAAAAAGTATTTATTACAAAAATATTTAAATTTTAAAATTTGAAATAAATTAAGAAACTTTTTTATAATAATATAAAAACATTATTACTTATAGATATAAGAATATCTTACAAATAATTAGAATCACTATAGTAGCACAGAGCCTTTCTTATAAATATTATTATAAAAGAAATAAATATTGTATCATATTTTAAACAAATTACATATGCATATGCTTGATTGATGATGTAATTAAAATTTATATAGAACATAGTTTATAATAAAATTTGCTCTTAAAATTTAATTAAATAAAAAATATAAAAATACAAAAATATAACAATGGTGTTAATTTGAATACAAGCTGGAATTAATACCAGAACAGTGAATATTATTCACTGTTGTGGTAGTTGATAGCGCTACTATACAGTTGGACCTAGCCCAGGTTCGTACCAGTGCCTGGGCGGAGGGGAATGGATCGTTATAACTGTAATTACCGACCAAGATCTAATGAGACATTATCTAGAAGGTTTTCTGCATCTGAAGACTTTGTTAAACCGTGCTACAATGGAAAAGGTATGTATGGTTATGGTGAAGAAAGGCGAAGAATCGAAAACTCTGCCACTACTGAAAATGAACATGGATCGTCTCCTAAAGAAATAGGTACAGCGGATTCTACTTAGTCACAAGATGCAAGATGGTCACTGCTTATTGTACAAAGAGATAAAGTGAAAGTATTTGCTTGATTCATTGTGGAGAGCTTATGCTGAAATAGGTAGTATTGTTGTTAAACTAACTTATATGGTTTTTCTGACTTTTGTAGGACACAACAGCTTGCATCATGTATGCATTTCCTCGTTATCATACATCAATGAGGGCGTATTTCAGTGTATATAGTTTTATTACTGCACTATTCCTAAGCACGCAAGAAGGTATTTGGAAGCTTCAAAAGTACCTCTGTGATTACTTGAAAGAAGTCTTTCTACAGATGTTTTCATCCATTCTCGAAGGCGGTCACCTAAAGATGTGTTGAAGAGTATTAATTTCGCCCAACTAAATCAAATTGACCATTTAATGTAGAACCTTCCCACCGACCATCTAGATGTTTCTCCATTGACCCAAAGGATTTTTCACATGTTTTGAATATGTTCTGGATGGTTCTAAACTCCTCTTTAAAAGAGGCATTATGCAATGGGTCTGAGCATCGGTGGCAAGATGGATGTATGAAGGCAGGCATGAGCATCGGCAGCTCTGCATTATTCAAGATATTAATCAAACTTTGTTCTGTTTTAATGTTTTCTCCTGTGCTGTATAATTTCTATGTGTTTGTCCATGTCCATCCACCCCTTCATTTGGTATCAGAGCGGACCGATCCAGGGAGATTGCAGAAGCTAAGAAAATATAGGAGTAGTAAGATCCAGGGTTATCCGAGCCAAAAGAATTTGGGAGAGTGTTAGTGTTTAAAGGCAGAGGCTAGAAAGGAATTCACAGCTGAGAAGAAGATCGCTGTTTAAGTTGCCAGATTGCAGTTTAAATTGCCAAGCCAGGAGTCTTTGAAGATATTAGAGAGTTGCTGGTATCGAAGGATTTCAATTAAAGAGATCGCTGTGTGGTGAGAAGTCAAATTGTAGCGGATCAGTAGATTGCTGGCGAAAGTTGTGCAGCTGTTTGAGCCCAGTCAAGGGAGATCGTGGATGAATAAAGGAGGTTGCAGAGGTTGAAGCTGCTGCAAAGCGGAGAGTTCACAACCGCTGCCAAGAAGGTATTTGCTCAGGGAGATTGCTTAGGCTAGATCGCACAAGCTGAAGAAAGTTGCAGAGGAAGGCCAAAGCCACTAAGAGAGAGACAAGATAACCATAGATGCAGCCAAGAAAAATGAAAGAGAAGATCAGATCGTCAGTAATGTGAAGAAACTGCAGTAGCAGTACCTGTTCAAAATCAAGTGTGAAACGTGAAGCCGTTGTTTGAAGAAAAAGCGCTGCCAAGAGAAGAGCAGATTACGCCTCTTTAGAGAAGTGAAAGGCATTGCTGTGTTTTGAAATCGCCCAGAAAATGAGAGATTACTTGGTGGATCGCTGAGCTGAAGAGCCAGGAGAAGAATTGCAAAGTCAAAAGAGGCACAGGAGTTCTGTCAAAGTCAAAGAAGCTACCAGGCTGTCAGAAGGAGGAGCATACCCAGTCAAGCAAGAAGGAGCAAGTTTTGTTTGTAGCCGTCACAGTTTAAGGGGGATTCCGTAGGCATAAAGATCATAAATATTGAAAAGGTATTTATGGCTGGTTGATAAAAGTTATTGTATCTTTAGACAGTAAAATGTGAAGTTAAAATGATGAAAAATGTAGAAAGAGTCACAGAATTTAAAAATTGTTGTTATCAAAAGTCAGATAATGTCATGTTCAAGAAGTATTATGTATCTCTTAAGAAATTGTAAAAGGTTGTTGGGAGTTTTGATTTGTAAAGCTTGAAGAAAGGTTGCATTGTGAAGGCAATTTGAAGGTGGAGGAATCAAGTATTAGGGAATCAAAGAAGGTTAATCAAGTATATAAGGTAAGTTGAAATTGTTTGTTCTAATGGGAAAAGCTGATAGAGTAAAGAAAGAGAAAACAAATAATTTAGAAGAAGAATTAATAAAGGTGAAGAAAGAAAATACAAGTTTAAAATGTGAAAATGATCTTTTAGAAAAAGAATTGGCAAAATTAAGAAAGGAAATGGGAGGAGAAAAATGTAAACTTTTAAATGAAATTAGTGATTATACAGAGGCAATTGAAGAGCTAGAGGATAGGTTAAAGTTTGTGGAAGAAGTACATAATTGGCAAATGAAGGAATCATGCAAACTTAAAGAAAAGAATAAAGAGCTTGAAGAAAAGTTGAAATTGTTTGATGAGATTAATAAAAGAAATAAAGAACTAGAACAAAGAGGGCAGTTGATTGATGAGAAGTTAAAGATGTTTGATGAAGTTAAACAAAAGAATAATGATTTGGAAGAGAAAATAAACAAATTAGAAGAAGAAAATAGTTTATACACAAATGAAATATCAAGATTGAATGAAGAGAATGAATGTTTGAAGGAAAAGAAATCGACATGTGATGTTTTGATTGGTTCAATTGATGAATCAAGTGGTTTATGTAATGTTGCTCAAGTTGTTCATGATGAAGAATGTAAAGATGAAGTCGATAATGTGACTGATTCTACAAATCATATAATAAGAATAATATTGGTTTGCAAATCATGAAGAGAATGGGATATAAAGGCCGAGGATTAGGTAAGCATGAGCATGGAATGAAAGAGCCGATTGAACCAGTTATGAGGTCAAAATATGAAGGCCTTGGATATGTGAGAGGTAAAGAAAATGTTTCAGGTTCAACAAAATTTGTTCGAGAAGTGTATTGTATTCAGTGTTCACATTGTAATAGAAAAGGGCATATAAAAGATACATGTTGGGATCTACATCCGTGCAAAATTTGTGGTTTAAGAAATCATTCAGAGAAAATGTGTTGGCAAAGAGAGAACAAAAATATAGGAAGCATACAAATGGATTGTGGATGGACTTTTGGATCAAATTGGCAAAAGATTACGGGCATGATAAAAAAATTGAAGTTTAAAGGCACAAGAAAGGAATTGGAGAATGTTGTAGCATTGAGAATGACATTAGAATAGGAAACATACAAATGGATTGTGGATGGAATTTTGGATCAAATTGGCAAAAGATTACGGGCATGATAAAAAAATTGAAGTTTAAAGGCACAACAAAGGAATTGGAGAATGTTGTAGCATTCGAGAATGACATTAGAATTTGAGGAAGTCCGAAGACTTCGTTAGAGACAAAGGAAAAGAATTTGCAAAGAATAATGTTTTATTGACATAATTAGTGATTGTAAATGGGTACCTAACAAGGCTTTAAGCCGGGACCCATCTCTACTAAATTATGACATGTGCAATTAGTTTGTGGTCGAAATTAAGGGAGAGTGTTGAAGAGTATTAATTTCGCCCAATTAAATCAAATTGACCATTTAATGTAGAACCTTCCCACCGACCATCTAGATGTTTCTCCATTGATCCAAAGGATTTTTCACATGTTTTGAATATGTTCTGGATGGTGCTAAACTCCTCTTTAAAAGAGACATTATGCATTGGGTCTGAGCATCGGTGGCAAGATGGATGTATGAAGGCAGGCATGAGCATCGACAGCTCTGTATTATTCAAGATATTAATCAAACTTTGTTCTGTTTTAATGTTTTCTCCTGTGCGGTATAATTTCTGTGTGTTTGTCCATGTCCATCCACCCCTTCAAGATGCGGCACTTCTCTCTGGGCGGCTGCGATCATCGACAGTGAATTGAGAGTAGGAGAAACCCGCATGCAGATTACAGAAGAGCAAATCCACCAAGCAGCGGGTCTGCCAAATTCAGGTAAACATGTATCCCCCTGCAGAGATTATGATAGAGCTGAAATAACAATGAGTCTTACCAGATCTGAAATGAGTGCGAAATATTCGGAATTTTTGCTTGATGCAATCATTGACCCACCTGTGCAAATTGCTTGCAAGTTCTTGGCTTACAAGCTGTTGGGGGTTAAGACATCGGATTATATCCCATTTATGTTTGTTGAGACTGGTGTATATTTGTTAAGGAGCAAATGTTGGACCAGATCGTATCTGTCCAGAAGAAGAGGATGAGCTCTTTTAATTATTCGACCATCCTCCAGTATTGGCAATTAAAGCATTCAGCGAAAAGTGGATTCCTCGCCGTGTTATTGGGCATGCAGACTCATCTATAAACGTATATGACATCAAGGGAAGGGATGTTTCGAGGAGTAAAAAGGAGCAAAAAATGGCCAGAAAATGGATTTCATCAATACTAGATAATATTATGAAAGAGCATGGACACAGGGTTCTTGGTGGAAGTGGGGGAGAAAAAAGACGAGATAAAAACTGTAGATGAATCAAGAGAAAAAGGGGACGATGAAAAATTCTTATCTGTGGGACGCAGATAAAAAAGCCAGGCAGGAAGTTTGTGGCAATGAATTACCCTTCTACCCAGAATTTCAAATTACTGAAATGCCCAATAAGTCCTCCAGTGGGGAAAGAGATCTGTGTGTCTTGTCTAATGAGGAGAGGGTGGGAGAAGGATAAAGGACATGACTGCCTCCAGACTGATCTCTCCAGATTATTGATTGAAAAGTCCGTGTTGAATGTAGAGAGGGCTGCCTTTGAGGCTCAGAACAGGCAGATTAAATTCATTGAAACCAAGGAGAGCTATGAAAGACAGATTAGCGGGTGCTTGAGCAATCAAAGAATGCACATTTGATACAACGCACCATTAAATATAAAGAATGTGTAAGCCAATAACTTGCAAGAAAATTGCACAGGTGGGTGATGGATTATATCCACCAACAATCCCTAACTATTCGTACAAATTTCAGATCTGGTGAGACGCATTCTTATTTCAACTCGATCGTAATCTCTCGAGAGGGAGACATGTTTACCTGAATTTGGCAGACCCATTGTTTGCTGGATTTGCATCATCTATAATCTGCATTCTTTTCCCTACTGCTAATTCACCGTCGATCATGAATCGATGATCCCCGCGTAGACTTTCTGAATTAATCTCGTGGACCTTCACGCTGGAAAGCCAGATCTTAGCCTGCTGCTTATCCTCCATTTTCCCCGCCAACTCGTTCAATTGTTTACACAGTTGGTGTAGATGGATTGTTTACGGCCTTGAGTAATATGTGATGTATATAAGAATGTTGGTGTGCAGTGATATTCGTGCTGCTTCCATGTATCAAATATATCCAGAGAACAGCTGGCTGCATTAAAGGATTGGACACCGTTAATGGTGGCACAGTTTGAGGTAGAAACGAGGTAAAGTGGAGGAACAGATTTTTATAAGTGCCCCGAGGTTAAATGTGAATTTGCTTTTTTTTAGGGTTTTAATTGTAAGTTCTAGAAGCATCGTCTATCATATGCAATTCTTTCTCATAAAATAATTAATTTAAATGAGAAAGCATAAATAAATTAGTATATATATTTTATATAGAGTCTATTTTGCAAGACGTTTATTTAATTTATTGTATTTTATATTTTTAATATTTACTTTTATTATTGATCAAATAACGAGGTTTCCTATGAATTTGTTTTTTCTTTGCAGTTTTGATTGTAATTTCTAGAAGCACCATCTATCATATGGAGTTCTTTTGAAAAAATAATTAATTCAAATGGGAAAGCATTATTATTTAATATATATTTTAAAAATAGTCTACATATTTGGAGAGATATCTTCTAAGATGTTTATTTAATTTATCGTATTTTTTATATTATTAATATTTTATTTTTATTATTGTATGAAATTATTATTATTATATTATATTTTTATTAATTATTATTTAATTGTTATATTATCATAAAATTAGAAGGTTAACCCTAAATATTAATCCTAACTCTAACCCCAATCAATAAGTCTTACCATAACCTTGAGATATCCTAACACAAACCCCGACGAAATCCTAACCCTAACCCTAACCCTAACCCTAATCCTAATCCTAATCCTAACCCTATCACTTAACCTAACCCCAAGCATAACCCTAATCCTAGCAAAAACCTCAAATCCAATCCTAATTATATCTAGTTCTAATTTACCCCTTTTGTTTTGGTTTTATTTTTCACCTTCAATGGTATACAGAGAAATGATTGTAAAACACTTTAACCCTGACCATAATTGAACCCCAACCCTAATCTAACTTTAACCCTAACTATAATTAAATTCTAATCCTAACCTTGTTGAACCATAATCCTAATTGAATATAAACCCTAAATGTAACCTTAATTAAATCTTAATTGAATGTTAACTCTTATTGTAAGGATAAACCTTAACACTAATTAATCCACAACCATAAATCTAACCCTAAATCCATCTGAATCCTAATCTTAACTTGTAACCCTAACCCTAATAGAAATCTAAATCTAACTCTAACACCAATTGAATGCAAACCCTAACCCTAACTCTAAACCTAATAGAAATCCAAGAGTAAATCTAGTTGAAACTTTACCCTAACCTAATATTAAACCTAACCCTACTTGAACCTAACAAATTTATGTGTAATAATAAATTTATGATATTTTAATTTAGAAACTTACTTTTATATGCAATATTAAATTTAGTAAAGCTCTTTCATACTTAACTTTCTAAATTCTAGAAACCTTTTTTTATGTGTAGTGATTTAACATTTTTTTTAATTTATTATCTCTATAAATAATAATTATTTTTATTGAAAAAGATTACTTAAATAAATCTATACAAAATCATCAACTATATTTTGTTTTAAAAATAGAAGCTTACTTTTATATGAAATAGTAAATTTAGAATATTCTTTTATACTTAATTTTTTAAATTTTAGAAACTCTAGCCATTTCACTTGCTTTAATTTTTATAATATTAGAAACTCTAACTTTACCTATTTCACTATTTATAAAAAAAATTATACCAATTATGATGTTGATTTTTTTTATAATAAAATATTATTTTTTTTTGAAAACAAAGGGGTAAAAACTTTATTAGAAATCAGAAAAGAGCATTACAATAATAACCACGGGACCCAGTCCCAGAAAACAAGGCGAAAACCCCACAACATAAAACAAAATCAACTATCCCCATGTATCCTCCTATCCTCTTCCAAGAACCGGTCTAAATCCAGATGCAGCTCAGGGTTAACTTGATCCCAATCCTCAACCTTCCAACCACTATCTTGCTCAGAGGCCCATTTGGCCAAGCAGTCAGCAGCGCGATTCCACTCCCTTGGGATGTGAACAAAGGATGCCTCCTCCATCCGAGAACTAACTTGAAGAATCCGTTGAACCACCGAAGCCAACTGCCAATTTATATCAGATATCTTTCGCTCATTCAAGAGATTAATCAAAATCTGTGAATCAGCTTCACATATAACCTTTCTCCATCCCAAAGCAAGGGCCCTCTCCATAGCATGAAGAATTGCTAGACCCTCCATGAAGTTAACAGTCTTCACCCCCTCATGTATAGAGAATAGAAAAATCACCAACCAGCTGAGTCCCTGCCAACCCCACCAATTCCAGCAGGCCCAGGATTTCCCCTAGAAGAACCATCAGTATTGATCTTTAAAAATCCATTGGGAGGAGGTAACCACCTTCCAACCCGTTGGACCCTCTTTTTCCCATGCCTACAGTTCCTAGAACTGACAAAAGATGAATGAATTTCTTGAAGACCTAGTCTGGCCACCAACTCAGCATCACCTCTCTCCAAGGGGAAAACCACATCACATTTAGCTAAAACAGACTCCTGCACCATTCCAAGCATACGCATCCAAACTTGCCGACCCACCAACTTCTGATCACGAAAAATTTTGCGGTTCCGCTCCAACCAAATCTGCCAAAGCAGAAAGGTAGGGCCCACGAACCAAACTTCCTGCAAAAAGGAAGCCATAGAAGGAGGTCTTCCCATACTATCCCAGAATTCAACCAAAGAGCACGCATGAATACAGGGAAGCTTCCACACCTCCCACCACCAATGCCAAAGTTGCACAACAAAGGGGCACCGAAAGAACAAATGTGAAGAATCCTCTTCCGCTCCCCCACACAAAACACAAATTGAAGGTCCTTGAAATCCCCGTTTACGAATGTTATCCCAGGTCAAGCACCTATTCCAAGCCAAAGTCCAAACAAAGCAGTTGCATTTAGGCCACGAGAGTTTATTCCACACCCTTTTCCACCAATGAACCTCTGCCCCAGTTAGCTTCTGAGCCAATAACACCTGATAACCAGAAGCAACAGAGTAAACCCCCTTAGGATTATGGGTCCAAGCAAGAATATCTTCTTCCAGAAGAGAACTACAACTCCTACTATGAAGAATCTTGTGAAGCTCAACACTTTCTTCCGCAAGTCCCAAATCTGGCCACTCTGCGGGATCCTTCCAATGAGCTACCTCCAACTGACCAAAAGAAGCAACAGACTTGAAGTCACTCACCCTAGCCCAGCCAGCCTCGAGAAATCTTTGGCACAAAGGAAGTAGATTGGGGAACTGAGAAGTAAGTGGAGGGAATCCATCCCAAGAATCTAACCAGAAGAGAGCCTCAGTTCCTCGTCTACAGATCCAAAATAAACCTTCCTTAATAAGCTTTGCACCCTTCTGAAGAGTATTCCAAATCACTGAACCTTTCCCCTCAAGAGGGTAACGAGGAAGATCCTGCCGTGGAATCCCCGGGAAATACTTATGAGATAATATCCTGGCCCACGGCTGATCCTGTTCCACACACCATCTCCAAAATAGCTTAGCAGCCACAGCCACTCCAGATAACGCAGACTGTCGAAGACCAAGACCACCAAATTGCTTTGGGCTGCACACAACATCCCACCTAACCAGGCTCCACTTGGAAGAAGCCAAACTACCCGCCCATAAGAACTGCCTTTCAAGAGAATCCAACTCCCTCAGAAAACCCATCGGAGCCACCTGAAGCATACATCTGTAGGTAGGGAGAGCCTGCACCACCGACTTGAGAAGCTGAACCCGCCCCGCAAAAGACAACCATCTGTGGGTCCAATGATTAACTTTTGCACGGAGCTTATCAATAATATTCTGCCAAGAACCCTTGGGAAGATGGCGAACAGAAATTGGGAAACCCAGATAAGTCAAAGGGAGAACCCCTATCTGAAACCTTAAGATATTAGCAATTCTTCTCTGTATGGGGCTCGGCGTGTTGAAGAAGAATATGGAAGACTTCTCCTCATTAATCAATTGTCCTGAAGCAACAAGATATATGTCCCACACCTGCCTCAAGTTAGTAGCTTCCCTAACAGTAGCCATCCCCATCAGGGCAGTATCATCAACAAACTGCAAATGAGATTGCGGAGGCAAGTCTCCACCCCATCGCCAACCTTGAATGATGCCAAGCTCCACCCTTCTTTTCAACAAACGACCAAGGCCTTCCACAAGAAGCAGAAAAAGATACGGAGAAAGAGGATCCCCTTGGCGCAAACCCCTAGAGGCACCAAAAAGTTCAGAATGATCTCCATTTATCAAAACTGAGAAGGAAACAGATGTGACACAGCTCATGACCCATTGGATCCACTCCTCACCAAAACCAAAAGCAACAAGGATCTTCTACAAAAAAGACCATCTAACCCTGTCATAAGCCTTAGCCATATCCAGCTTAATGAACATAGCCTTCTCATGGGAGTTGTCCATGGAGTGGATGGTCTCCGTAGCAATGACAACCCCATCAAGAATCTGCCGACCTGCCACAAATCCACTCTGTTCCTCCGAAATCAACACTTTAAGCCACTTCTTCAGTCTCTCAGCCAATAACTTTGAGATGATTTTATAAGCCACATTGCAAAGAGAGATAGGCCGAAACTGAGATAACCTATCAGCCCCTTCACACTTGGGTATGAGAGCAAGGAAGGTGGAGTTCAGAGCACGAAGCATCTGTTTATTCCTTTGGGACTCAAGGACAACAGCCAGAAGATCCAACTTTATGATATCCCAGAATTCCTGAAAAAATTCAATCGGGAAACCATCGGGACCAGGAGCTTTACCCTTCTTCATCTGAAACACAATCCCCTCCAGCTCATCAAGAGAGATATCTTTCATCAAATACTCATTCGCCTCCCTGGAGACCAACTGAGGAATACAAGAAAGAACCTGTGCTTCCTCAACAGAGCCCCCTTGTGAATCCTCCCTAAATAAAGTAGCAAAATACTGAGATGCCTCAGCAGAGATTTCTTGAAACGAGGCAAGACGTTCACCCCTATCATTCACCAGAAAAGGAATGGAATTACCATGCCTCCTATCCTTCACAGAATTGAAGAAGAAGGCGGTGTTTTTATCACCTTCCTGTAACCATTCAACCCGGGCCTTTTGCTTCCAATAGATTTCTTCCCGCAATTCAAATTCCTCAACCACCTTCAAAGTCTTAGCCTCCTCCCTTAGAAGATCCTCAGAGGCCCCATTCTCACGAATCAACCGCGTAATATTATTCAACTCCTCCTGTGCGGCAACCTTAGCATGAAAGATATTACCAAAACATCGCCGATTCCACCTTTTAAGCTGATATTTGACAAACTGAAGAAGCTTGGAGAATGTGTACATTGCCGTACCAAAAGTTGGTCTACCAATCCGCCACCACTCAGCCACATAATCATGAAGAGTGGGATCCCGTAACCACATAAGCTGGAACTTGAATGAGGGAGACCGAGGCCCCCGTGCAGAGATAATACTAAGCTTAATAGGCCAATGATCAGAACCTCTCCAATCAAGAATTTCAGATCGAGTGGACCATAAGTTTCCAACCCAATAACAGGAAACCAAGAAACGATCTAGCCTCTCAGCAACACAACTCTCACCAATTCTCCTATTATTCCAAGTGAAGTGACCATTACTAGGTAGAACATCAATAAGATTTAATTCAGAAATGCTATCTCTGAATAACAGAGCAGAAGGCTCCAACCTAGGGATTCCACCTCTTTTCTCAGACAATTCCACAATAGCATTAAAATCGCCAGCCATAACCCACGGATGGTAAGGAGCTAAGCTACGAACAAAACGAAGATGGGACCATAGAAGTTGTTTACCCAGAAACTCAACAGGAGCATACACATTAGAGAGGAGAATACACTCACCAGTCTCATACCAAGAGGCGACAAGGGATATAGAGGATCTAGAGGACATCCACCATAGGGGGAAAATCTTCCGAGGGTTCCAAAAGCAAGCCACCCCTCCAGAAGCACCAAGAGCCCCCACACACTGGCATTCACCATATTTCCACAGCTTAGGAGCCATGGCCAACATATTATCTACAGATAATTTAGTCTCCTGAAGAAAAAGAACATCCGGAGAATGATTCCTAACCAAATCACGAACAACTTTTTGTCGAGGGCCACTGTTCAAGCCCCTTACATTCCATGAGAGAACAATCATTTCTGGGGGCATGAAAAATGTGAATCAAGAGTCTTGACTGACCCTGACTCCACCAAAGTTTCCCCAGTTAATTTAATCTTCTCCATATCCTTTTTCCTTCCCAGCTTGGAAGTCCTGTCACCAACCCCTTTCTTCAGTTCATTTTGCTGAATACCTAAACGAGAGGAGGCCAAAGAGCTCTTCCCCACATCCTTGCCACCTTTCAGGGGCAATGGGGAGCCACCTCCACCACTCTTCGAAGCTCCAATAGAAGATTCTTGTTCAGTCTGGACAATCAATTGTTGATCTGTATCCATCTGCCCAACCCCAATCTCCTGCACAACCTGCATGGCCTCCAATGGTGGCCCATCCTGTCCTGTACCCAAAGTTCCCTGATCCAAGTTCAACAACCCTGGATTCACTTCCTCCTGGCTGAGATCATCCAGCACCTCAAACCTATTAAAAGTTTCATCATCCTGCCTCTCCCTCAAGGTCCGCTTCTGGCCCCGATTCCTATTGCGAGCCTTAACAGGGACATAACCATCATCTCCATTACCATCACCCGGAATAGGCTCCTTACCATTATCAGTCCTAGGAGGATTACGAGAAGGCTGAGAAGGTTGGGGCCCCACAGGCTTAGCCCTAGGGCACCTACGCTGCAAGCGACCATATTCATGACAAAGACGACACCGAAAAGGTAGGGTTTCGTAATCTAGCTGTTGAACCCAAGTATATGATCCAGCACTCACTTCAACAGAATCTGGTAGTGGCTTGCTTAAATCAATTTCTACACAGATACGAGCAAAATTCATTACCTTTTTGTACTGCGTCTGTTGTGAAGACCCAATAGGTTTACCGAGCATTGAAGCCACCAAATGCAACATGTCATCCCGCCAACACTCAAATGGAAACCACGGCAACCGAACCCAAACTGGAATCCGACTCGGTATTGCCTCAATCGGGTTGAAGCCAGCATGCCATGGCTTGATAAACAAACCCACCTAGTTATAAAAATAGGGGCCACCCTCGAAGACCTTATTCCGATCTGCCATGCAATCAAAAGAGACCATAAAAAAGTTGTTCGCAAGGAGCCTAATCTCCATCTCCCCCTCCGGCATCCAAGTCCGTTGAGCCAAGGATTCCAAAAAATGCAGCGAGACTCTCAAACCCATGAACTTGCAATAAAAAGAGTGCCTTGAATAGTATTCAATATCATCTGCAAGCATTTCCATCGCGATAATCAGCTTCGGTCGCTCTTTGCATCTTTCCAAACACCCATTAATCTTCGTAATTCGGGAACCATTAACCGATCCTAGATCATTCATCTCCATCTCTGAAGAAAACATCGTATTATCAAAAACATTCACTCCATGTGCCGAAGGCTTTGAACCAAATGCTGAACGGAAATCCAATTTGGGGCTAACCCCAGATGTTTCCCCACCCGGCATAGCAAAAAACAAGATCCCCAGCAGGCATGCAAACCCCCAGGACACTTTAGCAAGAAATGGAAAAAAGAAAAGACCCCAAGGGCAGGATCAAAACCCTTCCACCCACACGCCACCCAAACAGTAGCAAGAAGGCCTCCAGAAAAGAAAAAAACCCCACCACCACAGCCCCGATAGCTTCAAAACCCCCCCCCCACAACGCAGAAGCGAGCAACACACAGAGAACGAGCTAGGGCACGATCGCCCTAGCTCGGCTTGCAGAGCATGCAAACGCCATCATCTTTCCCATGTCATAAAATATTATTTTATACTTGATTTTTTAATTTTAGAAACTTTAGCCATTTCACTTATTATTATTTTGTTTTGATTTTTACTTTTTTAAATTTTAGAAACTCTAACTTATACTAATTTAGAAACTTGCTTTTATATTAAATAGTAAATTTAGAATATTTCTTGCATACTTAATTTTTTAAATTTTAGAAAATCTAGTTAAGAAACCTACTTTTATATGCAATAGTAAATTTATAATATTTCTTTTATACTTAATCTTTTAAATTCTAAAAATCCTAACTATTTCATTTATTTATTTATTCTAGTATTAGAATGCACTTATTGAAGATTTACATGTATATGGTTTTCATCTTATTCATATTAAGAGCATAAAATTTCAAACATTTAACCTTTTGATGTAGTGACTATAATTTGAACTTTAAAAACCATAGATTTAATCTTCAAAATTATGATCTTACCATGTATGTATCATAAGCTTGGTACTCTATGAATAAAATTCAATCACACTAAATGAGCTTAAAAAACTAATAAATTGAAATATATATTGTTCTTTAAATAAACTTCACAAACTTTTAAATCAAAAATAATATATTGAACTATCTAATTATTACCTATACTTGCAATCACAATATACTACACAATACTATTCTTCTTTACTCTCATCATTTTATCATATCACTCATTAGAAATGATTTTTTATATGTCAGATTGTATCCAATAATTTTACTGAGCCACCTCAATCACCTTAATAGAAGTCAAGTAGATGATTGCTATTTGTGATTAGATTAAACTTATTCAAATATTTGAATCTGGAATTACTTTGATTGTAAATGCTAAAGATTGATGAACATTTAAAGATTAAACATAGAGCAAAGATTAATTTGATAGAATTAAATAGAAATACATTCAACAACCACCTTTCAAATTCAGAGCAGCATACCATTACTTTAATTATGATCCAACTTTCAAAATGGAAAATCCAGGATTTCTAAATTTCTAAAAATTTATGCTTCATTAAAAGTCCCTAGCTTAATGTTTGTTACACAAAATTACCATGCAATTGTTTCCAATCATGATTTCTGCAAAGTCTATTAACAGAACTGGTAGAATTTAGCTGAAAACGTCACCCAAATGACAGAATTAAAAACAAACAGCAAAGAAAAAATGTTTATTTCTAAATACGTTCATGGCCTAAGTCATATCAGAAATTACCCAGCTCAGAACATACAAAACAACAGATTTTTCGGTCGTTTTTCTCCCCTTTCGTCTTGTTCTCCAGCTTCTTCCTCTAAAATTCCTGGGAAGTGCATTTGCATATTAACATATTTTGATAGTTGTTGCTTCTGTTGAAAATAGGCGGACTGTACCCATCGTTGCATATAAACTTCAAAGGGGTTTTCTGTTTTGAAACGAATGTACAACATTTTGTACGCCATTCGCTGGAGCCAATTTCATGCACTCTAATTCATATGTCGGTCTCAACATTGATAACTGTTAATTCGAAATTGGACACATGTCACATTAGTTCTAAATATCTATCCTTCATATTTGAAATGAGGATGAAGTTTTGTATTGCGTAGGAGTGGAATTTGTCCCACAAGACCTCTAGTGCAATGTACTCCTCTATACCCACAAACGAACAAGACCTCCATTCAATATATTCACCATCATCGAATATGAGATGCAGGGATAAATCAAAATCAGTGAGCATTATGTGCCCACTCTCTTGCACCAATATGATCTCCGGCTTCAGATCTCTGTATATTGTATAATGTTCCTTGCTCGTGCAAATAATCTAACGCTAAAACTACCTCTGCCCATAGAATCTGGGCATCCATGCACACAAAAGCTTGAAACATCAAAAACTAGCATATCTAAGAAACCTCAAAAGCTTGTATTCTATCCTCATTTAAATAAAATTTATCCATTACACAGCAACAAAGAATACCAAAACTATATGGAAGAGATCAGTGGGGAGGAGCGTTCCAGACCATAGAGAGATTCAACAATAATGGTACTCAACAAACATTTGTTGCCCCAAGCAGCCATCAAACTAGACTATTATCAACAATCATAACAATGGCATTCAACAAATATATGTTGCCCCAAGCAAGCAATCAAAACTCTTATGGCCCTTACCTTGACTCATCTATTCACAGGGACTTATTGTTGAACAAATTCAATACACCCTCTTCTACACCTTCAAGCTCTTCACCTCTACAGCTTCGCTTGGAGCCAGATAAAAATTCAAAAGCTAAAGGTTGCGGTAGAGGAATCGCAAGAGTGAAGCTAAGTATAACAGAATACGAAATGCAAATTCTTATCGGGCATGAATAGACTTGGCTATGCCTTTTAATAGATCGGACGACTCTCCCACTACCCTCCCCTCTCGCTTAACTTCACACTATTCTTGTACGTTTCAGTTACTCACTCGTATGACCCACACCAGTTACCTCCATGTCTCTTCGTCTTCTAGCACATCCATCAGTTACATTTGTCTTTCTTTTTTATGTACTCAGGTTTCTTCCATCCCTGTTGTGACTGTAGAATGCCTCTTGGTGTAATTATTTTATTAATATATTGTATAATATATATATATATATATATAATTTTAATTGAACCCTATCCATAACTTAACTCTTATTTTTTGTAACTGATTCGTTACCTTTATTCTAGCAGTAACCATTATCATAATTGAACACAGTGGGAGATACCATTAAAAGGATAATATATGAAGAATAGCAATATTGTTTGTTTTCAATGACAGTGTTTATAAACTTTGGATATTGGCATACATAATGGTCCGTTGAGGATAATGGCATTGCATACAGGTTTAGGGCATGCGAACATGATTTTACATATGCTAGTTAAGACCCTTGCTTCAAAAATTATGAAACACATGACAGTTGAACAGGTGAAGGGCAGTCCCAGTCCTTTGCAAATGAGAAATACACTAAAAAAAACTAAAAGCCTAATGTGTCCAAGTATAAATGCACCTTTTTGTCCATGTCTGAACTTCCATATATTTTAGAGCAGCATATCTTAGTGAGCTGCAAATGGTAAATAGTGTTCATCTGAACCATACATAGCCTTGTTTTGAGGCTTTTCTTTTATAATTTCAGTTACCATTTGTCTTCATGGTGTGAACATTTAGTTGTATTAGCATGTTTATGTTGTTTCTTTGTTTTAAATTCTTGAGATACTAAACTATAGAGAATTGCAAGATTCT
Source organism: Sequoia sempervirens (assembly GCA_007258455.2). Taxonomy (NCBI): domain Eukaryota; kingdom Viridiplantae; phylum Streptophyta; class Pinopsida; order Cupressales; family Cupressaceae; genus Sequoia; species Sequoia sempervirens. Next base: position 19,434 of record VDFB02216346.1, read on the forward strand.
TGGTGACACAATGCTATAAGGAATCTAGATTACTAGTTTGTAGTTGGCAATACCCTAGAGTATATGAGGACCAAAACTTAAAACATGAGATAAGATAACCCAAATCATAGTTTGACTGAAAAGTACAAGTAAGGCATTCAAGCTCAAATCTTAGTGGAATTGGGAAGGCATGGTTTTTCAACCCATCATTGGTTATAAATGATCATGATTTATATAGCCAACATGGTTTACAAGTAATATTTGTGCTTGGAGAGGCATTGATTACATATATTTTCTTGTTGATCATCCTGTTTATATTTGCAATGCATAACACATACACTATTTTTTAGTTAAGGTCCAATCATTATATCACAGATCTTTTTGATATGTGTGAGCTTATTCTTTTCAAATCATTGTTTTGGAATTTGTGTTGTAGAGAGTCATGAAAATATGTTATTGGTTTTGTATTCCCAGCGGTGGCCCCAACATTCTCCCACTTGACATTTATACATTTGCAATTATTTTAAATAAAATCATTTTTCTCAGAAATCAAGGTACAGAGACTCAGAGTCAATGGCAGCCTATATACAAACTAATTGATCACATGTGTGCCAAATTCAAATACAACCACCACATAGTATTTAGGGCTCAAAACAAATAGTTAATACTCAAAACAGAAATTATCTATAAGATTTGGTTTTGTAAGATAATCCCTACAACAGTAAATAGTATCCAACTTTCTCAATTAATACCTTCCCACTCACCAACAGAAACACAAAGTCACGACATCAACATGCTTAGTACAAGCATGCTACATAGGATTTTTGGCTAAAAAAATAGCACTCTAACTATCACATTCAAGTTTAACTTACTTACAATTAAAACCAATACCTTTCCCGAGTCTCTGTAGCCAAACTGCCTCTTTAAACGCATGTGAAATCGCCGAGTGTGTTTACCTCATGTCCAACCAAGGTGTAGGCTCCTCATAATTCCTGTTGAAATCTCATCAAGAGTAAAAATATCAACACATGTCTCTAACCATAAGAGAACTCAAGCCTCACCTATTTCTCCAAGTATCCATAAGGACCTATAACCAACCAATCCATGACAAACTCCAAATGCCACATAGCACTATCATGAAGTAATCAAGAAAATGATTAATATACCCAATACATAAGAGAACCGCACAAGATCAATGTCAAAGATCCAATCATGAAATTCATGATCTAACCATCTCCTCCAAGGAGATCACATGCATCATAACATACATAAACATCCTATTCTCAAGAGAACAAGTACCATGCCAAACTCTAAATGCATATCGAGAGTAAACCATGACATAATATCAACCATTCTAAACCAAGAAAAAAAATATCCCCAATCACATAAAGATAACCTTACCAATGATGTATACACATCACTACCAACAAATCCCACTAAACTGTGGTATGAGCTACACATGGCATCATGACTACCATCCTCTTCATAAAGATCACTCTTTAACATCAAGAAAAGAGTGATCACTAACATTTTTGCATGAAATTCAGTTCTCAGGCTTTTATGGAATTTCTCTTTCCCTCATGTTGCTTGGGGTCTTTGGAAAGAACGCAACAACATAATTTATAGAGATAAAGAATCTCTGGTGGATATTGTTTTTGATAAAATTATCAGATTTTTGAAAGAAACTGTTAATGCTATCTCTCAAAAGGTTAGAAATTATGAGAAAGTGGCTCACTCGTCCTATGACCTTATAGTTGCCAATGAATGGAATATAAGCCTTGATTTTCCTTGCGCCCCTAAAATATCCAAGAAGGATAGAGAGGGTGTTTGCTGGTCTTTTTCGCCTAATGGATGGGTCAAAGCTAACTTTGATGGTGCAGCTAAAGGTAATCCAGGGGCAGTGGGCTGTGGTGAGGTCATAAGGGAATCCTTTGGAAATTTTCTAGGTGCGACGAACACTTCTCTTGGTTCCCAAACCAATCACTTGGCAGAGGCTGCTGGCGCTTTTCACATTATAAATTTAGCTCAAATTATTAACTTTAAAAACCTCTGGCTTGAAGGTGATTCCAAAAATATTATTGATTTCCTTCATGGCAAGTCCCCCCCCTTGTGGACTATAAAATCATGGATTGATGACGCCATCTCGATTCTTGCTAAGTTTGATACAATTAAAATTTCACATGCCTATAGAGAAGCCAATGCTATTGCAGATTTTTTTGCTAATGAAGGGGTTAGGAGTAATGATCTGAGCACTTGGCTAAATTTTAGTGATCTAAGTGTGAATGTCCGCGCTTTATTGAATTATGATAAATCACATGGACAAGAGGCTATCATCTCTTTAATGAGGACATGATGGAGCTTTCACATCACAATCATTAGATTTTATGGGACCGAGCTTGGTTGCTTAGTCTGCAAGGTGGCTTGGCACGCTTTGTGGGTTCTTAGATTTGGCGGGACTAGTTCTAGTAAATATTTCATCTCTGTCTGCCCCGGTGTGTCGACCAAGATGGGTGGAGATAGGAAAATAATTCAGTCGGACAACTATGAGATGCACACAAAAAATGATAAGGCTTGGAATAAAGTTAAAAGAGGGGGTTACTTCCTTTCTTGGAGAAGCTCCATAGGTCCAATCAAGAGGCTACAGATCTTTTTGAGAAAAATTGGAATAATGGGGATCTTACCCTTTTTGGTAGGAAAGTTGAACTTAATGAAAACCTGATAGCTAAAGTGACAGGAATGTCTATTGATGGGAAGAATTTTTTCAGGGATAGGGTTATTTTTTACGATGCCATCATCAAATTTCCAGAAAAAGACAAAGAAAGGCTAAATTTGGTGAGAATTGCTAATAGCTACTTTGGAGCCGACACCATAAAAGCCCTATGGAGAAAGGTTCTACGTGTTATCATGGAGTACATAACTATGGATGGTCGTTTCACTAGGGTCTACGGTTATCACTTTGCCCTGCTCAACCACTTCCGCTACAAGGTAAGGGTTTCTTTCCCCTACTATCTTCTATGTTCTTTGAGGAAAAGTTTGTATGACCATAAGAAAAACCCTAGAAGATTCCCTATTTTTCATATAGACTTGATTAGATTAATTGTGGAGCATTACCAAAAAATTCCTGTCCTTCCTAATCTGGAAGCCTTCCCAGATTCTGAGGAAGACAGTACTGAACCCAACTGCTCGGGGTTTTTTCCCAATTTAAGTCCAGCTAGAACTGTCCTTAGCCTGCCTACTTCCATTCTGGCAAGATTAACCCTAACCCACTTACTATTAAAGCTCATGTCATTCTTGAGCCGGGAAGCCCCTCCCTCAAA
>VDFB02216347.1:0-15553 GCA_007258455.2 Sequoia sempervirens
TTACATAAACCAAATTGATTATCAACCAATGTTGCGTTTTGAGAGTGTTGAACATATTTAGGTTACAAACTTATCTTTAAATTCAGTAATAAAAGCATGCACACCAACTTTTTCACAATTAGCTCAACGGGTTTTCTAGTTTTTCCATCTTTTAAAGAATACTCAATATTTTTTAATTTTTTTACATCCACTAATTGTTTTCCAAATTCATCTGAACTACTTTCATGCATACATTCTCCTAATAATGAAAAATTACCACATCTATCACATTCTCCAGAAATGCATGATTTTAAAAAAAATGAGTTTCCATTTAAAGAGGGATTACAAAACAAACATGCTATAAAATCTTTGATTCTTTCAGGTGGCATATTAATACCACAAATGTCCTGCATAATTTGGTTAGCATGCAAAGTGCATCGTATATATCAAAATATATCATAATAATAATGAAATTGTACATTGAGTCTTACAACAACAAGAGATTCGTTGCTTATTAATTCTAACATAAAAAGGTTTACACTTTTCAAATGATCTTTGACTTATGCTAATATTCAATGGTAAGATTGAAGCATCTAAATTTTTTTTATATAATTCAGTTTGAGTCATATCTAGGAGATGCTTTGGATGAGGTTAACGAATTTTGGAACCAACCCTTAATTTTAAGACATCTCTAATGTTAGTTGATACTCTTGTATTATCATGCCAAAATTTATCGATTAAAGATTTAATTTCATTAGTTAATTTCATGTCGATCTTGGGGAGTCTACCACTAAAACTCTATGTTACGATTAATGGGATCTTTTTCAATACTTTCTCTTCTTTTTGAAGCTCTTATCAAGTTCCTGGGATTTAAGTTTATACGTTTACCAAATCTTACTTAACATTCTTTTATTTGGAAGCACTTTATCAGAGTAGGCAGGTTATTTATTACCACGGTAATGAGCCGCATTCTTATCTTTTGATCGACTTTTCTTACCAATAACATCAATAGCATTAGCAACACTAGATATGACTTGTTCTACTTAATCATCTTTTTTTTTTTATTTTATAAAAACACCTAATTTTTTCATCACTTTTCTCTTTTTCAACATTCTCATCAATTGCACCATGGGTTGACATTGGAATCTAATTTATTTCATAAAACATTTTATATATATTTTATTTCCATAATTTCTAATTTGTCTTGAAGAAACTTTTACCTGCGAGGGTTATCCTAGCACGCTTCCAGTGTAAATAAAACATTTTCACCTTCATCCATAGATGGAGTTTCATTTTCATTCACACAAGGGGTTTCATTTTCATTTTCAAATGTCAAAGGGATTTCATACTCATTTTCATCAATATTAGGGATTTCATTCTCATTTACATTCTCATAAGATATAATTTCATCATTTTCTTGTTTTTGCATTATTTCAACCCTAATATTATTGATCTCATCAATGGTGTATCCAGCTTCATCTAAACAAGCAATATCAATATTATGAAAACTTGGGTTTGAACACATACCTGGATAGATTGTTTGAATAGGTGCATTTTCCATATCATTGGGAGGTGGATTTGAATAAACACCTAAAGTTGTTTGCATATCATTCAAAGTTGAAGTTGAAGGCACAGTTGGGTTTGTCTCCGTAATTGCATTTTCTTCCATATTCACCATCTCCACATTTGCATCATCTACATTCATTGCATCATTCATGGCTTCCTCTTCAACATTATTGGAACTAGATGCTTCCAAATATTTCATTTGACGAATCATTTCTCTCCTTTCCCTTTGTCTTTTTGCCTCCTTATCTTTATTTGCTTGAATTTCTTCGGGTATCATTAACTTTCTACATCTTTTTTTTGTCTTTGCTTATCACCCATTATTACCAAACCCTCTTTGATGAAAAAATAATAATTCAAGAAACTGATTTTCAAATTTCCACCTCCTTCAAATATTCACATTAAACTATGTACTATGAAAGATCATTTTTTCTATAAACTCTAAAGTACAAAAACATCATGAGTACTTCCAAAAATTCACTTTTTCCAAATCTTCTTGTACAAAGTTCTTGCACTTGATTCCACTTCATAAAATTCAACTTGCACTTTGTCTCTTCTAACAATTTGAATAGAATATCTTGTTGTGCCTGAGACAAATTTGTAATAAAAAAATGCACAAAAAAATGACACTGGGACCGTGCCTAAAAGGATTGTTGTGGGAGAAAATCGTGTTTACCACTGGCTACAAACTAGGAAAAATATTCTCCCAGAAACGTCGCGCATTATCAAAACAACGTGTGTTATGTCCAAGCATCGCATTTCTATGGCGTGCCGTTCTGCGTTTTTCTAATGGTCAATGGGTAATCGTATATGCGTGGGCTGTGTCGTTTCATTTAATGTGTGAATGTCAATGCGGATTATTTAAGGAATTTGAATTTCCACACCACATCCAACCTTGGTTTTAGGCCTGGGAAAGGCTTGGCAATCCGAGCCTTAGCCTTTGACCTGCAACTAAAAAACTAAGGTAGATTAAAGAAGAATGTCCAACTTTGACAACATAGTTGATGGACTTTTTTTCTGAATGAATCTATACAATTAAAACCCATTAGATAACACAATGTATACTTTCTAAATATATAAATTTTGTTAATATTGGATTATTTTTTCTATTTTGGACAGGCCGGGCTGGTTAATTTGGGTTTGAGGGTAATGGGACGATAAATCTTTTGTAGTTGTTCTTGCCAGAAGTCCATATGGCATCAAACTTCAAACAATTTTCTACACAATGAAAAAAAAAAGAGTCAAAAAAAGTTTTGTTTAGGTTCAATTATGTTTTCCGTACACGTTGATTTTTAAAAACATCAATTAAGGCCAATAAAAATTAATTAAAAAAAAATATTCAACCAAAAGGTAGAAAAAAAAAATCCACATCAAACTTTATGTTGTTAGCTCTCTTTTCCCAAAATTAATTAGCAAAATAATTTTATTTGGGTCAAAAAGTGTTGTCCGTACACCTGCTTGGTATGGTAAAAAAACAGGGACTTTTAAAAAGTGGTTTTTATAGATCCCTATCAAAATTTAATTTATATAATCTGGGTATTTTAATAATTTACATATTTGAAAACTAGATTCAAAATTCTAGATTTCATAGTACTAAATTTTTTAAAAATTCATTGTGTAAGTGCCTCAAATTTTCAATCCAAGTGTGACAAATTCTGAAAAACAACAAAAACATTTCCACTTTTTGAGCTTTTTGTGTACCCAACTTCTTGCATCAGCCCATATGCATTTGTAGTCTACAAAAAAGCCTCTACCTCTACTGAATATCTCTCATCTAAAAGTGTAACAATGATATATGTTAAGAACTATGAATTTCAAATAGTATGGAACCTGAAGACATCAACTCTATAAAACTCATTCCTCTTGAAAGATACTCTAATGCATTAGGTGTTATTAACTATTAAGGAGTGGAAAAACAATTTATAGATGGTATTTTAATCTGATATATATTTATTCCCACCAAAGTATTTGACTTGATCTACATTAGAATGGTACAAGTTAGGTTTTCAACTCTCTAAATTTGCAAGGACATGATCCACGTACACACTAAAATTTGATAAAGGGATGTCTAGTTGTGAAAATATAACATCATATGTGCTCATCAAGTCCATAGACAAAAAATGTTTCAATCTTTGAATTTCATCTAAATATTATCTATAATATGGTCAAGATCCTCTAGAGATGAGATGACCTAGTAGCATTATAGAAATCTAATTTTGATTATGATGATCCACATGATGTACAAACTAATTGCATGGATACCTCATCAAGTACTATCCCACCTAACTTAAATATATCATCTATGTCTACATAAAAATCTCAATAACACCTTCGATTACTTTCCTTTGGAAAGCAATAACCACGTGATCACCAATATCATTATGGGATAGAGATACTACATGAATCCTCTCACCAAGTGATATCCTATAATAGGAGGTTGTTTATCTACAAAATGGTATGTCTATCACATATACTATTGTTTCATTATACCAATTGTGGGGGTAAATCTAAATAATTGACCCCCTAATACGAAAATTAGGAGCATAATATGGAAAACCCACTTTTAATATTTTTTAGGAACATTTAGTTGGATTATACTTAAAGAAACAACACTAAACACACTTTGTGACATTTGATTAAGAATTTCTACTAAAGTATCACTAGAATAAGTACTAAGTGTAATGACAGAAAAATCACTCCCTAACATGGCTGATTTAGTGTTGTAATATGTCTAACATATTCATATTAGGTTTTGGGCCCTTTTCAACTAAATGAACTTAATTGGTACCTTATTTGGAGTGTTGTAAAGTGTTGTAACACACTTTCACATTAATCTAGGGCTTTATTAAATAATTGGGCTTCTTTATGTCTTAATTAGCCTTATTTTGACATCCACAAGCGTCATTTAATGCATCTTTTCAAGGATAATCCTGACACAAACCAAAATCCAATTATAATTCAGATGATTTTAGGTTGTGTGGCCCAAATTTAGTGATATAGGACTCATATGCCACCTTGGGTGTATGAGTCCTATCTAGGGTTTTGGGTCCTGATCTAGATTTTACACCTTTCTAAGAATTTTTTAAGTTGGTCCCATAATTTATGCCTAATGGGACTCATATGCCACCTTGGGAATATGAGTCCCATGTGGCCGAAAATTAAAATTAATTCAAATTCTTGGTAGGATTTTATCCTCATAGATCTGATGTTGGCTTGTAGTGTTGTAATTTTGGTAATTTTTGCATAATTAAGTATAAATACAAGGTTCCTTCACTCATTTTCACCTAAGAATTCAAGAGATCACCTAGCAAGTTGAATGAGCATTCCTATAGAAATTTTGAGTTCACAAGAGAATTCAAGTGTTTACAAGAGCATTCAAGAGCATTCAAGGTCTAATTATCAAGTGATTTAGAGCATTGTTCAAGCATCAAGCATCATGCCAAAGTCATCATGCATCATATTTTTTTTGGAGCTAACAATTGTGATGTAGGGTTTCATGATTCAAGCTAGAATTTCATTCAAGATGTATCCTATTCAAGCAAGAGTCGAGATCTACATCCATTAGAGCCACTTCATACATGTTTGTAGCATTTTATTGCTAGGGTTTGGTGAGTTGCAACATCATATTTTTTTCATTCATCATTCTCCATTCCTATTTCATTTCATTTCAAGGTTTTATTTCCAAAATGAGGTTTTGCCAAGGAAAACCCCTTTCCACTAACAAAACAACATTTTCCCCTCTTTTTAGTGTGTGATTTGTAGGTCTAGGTTGGGGACATATTAAAGAGCAAGCTTGGAGAAAGTTGTCAAAGTGTTCAAAGTTGTCAAAGTTGTCACCTTGCATTGAAGATCATTGGAAGACGTCTACATGTTGCAAATTAGGGTTTTTAATTCCAAAAACCCCTAACTAGACTAATATGCTAGTTTTGGCATATAAGTCCGATTTTAGGTCATTTTTTAGATTTTTGTAGTTTCACATACCCTTTTGCTAGATTTCAGTTTCTTCCCAAAAAACCTAATCTAGGGCTAAATCACCTATACTGGCATATGAGTCCTAGCAGGCTTTAAAATTAGTGTTTTTAGCATTTTAGGCCTTCATCCAGTCTTGTTTAGATTTCTAGGTGCACACCTTTTATCTTGCAACTTTTTGTCTTGATTTTCATGCATTTTTAGGTCATTTAGTGAAAGATTGCATCATACTAGGTTTAAACATTTTTATTTGCATTTCATTTGTCTTTCCAAGCCCTAGCTTGTTGGTAAAGCCCTCATTAGTTTACAATCAAAACTTAAGACAACCCTATTGCACAATCTCTTTCTTCTTTGTATACCTTTGGATTGAGATCTCTAGGGTTTCCCTTCAATGAAATGATTGTGAAGTGTGTTTTCTCTATGTTCTAAACCATACGAAAGAAAATCCCATTTTCTTGTTATTTAATTTTGGTGAACCCACATTTAGAACATCATAATTATGATTTGAAGTGTATTATCATCCTAGATATTGCTTGCATTAACATTGCATTAGGGTTTGTATTAGTTAATTGGCATTCTAGGGATTCTAAATCTTGCATTAGTGAAAGTGCATAAGGCTTTCATTTTTGCATCTCAAATCATTGAAAATCAAATGCATTTGCACTTAGATTATAGATCATAGAAACTAGAAAGCATAAAAATCACTTAAATTTTTTTGAAATTTTTGAAAAAAACCATCACTGGGACTCATACGCCCCTCTGGATGATTTAGTCCCAGTGCAAATTCTGAACTGTATTTTCTAGATTTTAAAATGTTATTTATAATCTTCTATTTATTGTTGATAACTTTCTATTTTAGTTTACAGAGTTTCTATTATATTCATTTCATTATACTTAGCTTAAATTGCATTTGCATTCATCTTGCATTTGGTATCCCTTGCAAGAGTATTTGGTGTCCTATTGCTAATACTTTATTTCAAGACAAAGTTCTAGAATCATGTCATCCTGCAATAGCACAATCGTCATGGATCTTGGGTTGTCTAGCACTTTCACTCCTAGTATTGACACTAGTACACTAGGTATGGACCATGCCCTTAACAATTCCTTACCTTCAAGTAGTGTAATAATGGTTGCTAGTATTTTGCAAGAAAACATAATCTAAATTCATGAAGACTTAGCAAACCTACAAAATCAAGTAAGTACAAAGAACATTTCAACTACCATCATCCCTACCATAGCTAATATTCATCGCATGCTTGAAAATGAAGATGGACTTGACCTTGTGAGAAACATAGTTCAAATCTTTGGAAAACACTTCCCCTCAAACACTAGTTGTCCTTTACCTACGAACAATTTCACAAGCCAAGGAGGAATTCAAATTCCTCCTCCCACAAAAATTTCCTCTATTCCTACCTATACCAACCCTCAAGTCACAACAACAATGCAACCTGCTAGTAATGTGATTCCTTCCTTGGGTATTTCCACTAGCATCCCTAGTACCTTTGTGGCATTTCATTTCATTTCTCCTACCGCCTTACCACCAATAAGTATTCCATTAACTTATCCTTCAAACACATACACACCTTCACCTTTTCACCTCCATCTCATAATACAAGCAATGATCCTCTCATAAACCAACTTTTGCAAACCATTTCATCCCTTCAAAAATAAGTTTCCACCATCAACCAAAATCAAAATGGCCCACCTACATATTACGTCAAAAGCAGTCCCTTGTCCTTGGAGATATTGTGAACACCGTTGCCACAAGGTGTAGAGGTGCCTAGATTTGAGAAATATGGGTGAAAGGGAGACCCTTAAAACCATGTTTCTACTTATACCACCTTATGTAGTGATTTTATCCTTGACGATAAACTCTTAGCTAAGCTTTTCCCTAGGTCCTTGAAAGATACTATCTTGGAATGGTTCTCTTCATTACCAAATATAACTTTATTTGTTCATTCAATGAACTTGTTGAGGAATTTATAAACCATTTCCAAGTGCATATGACCCCTAAGATGACCTTGGTCGATTTGATGAGATGTAAGGAAAAAGAAGAAGAAAAGATTACAGATTTTATCTCGCATTATCAATTGCTTTATACCCAAATCGATGTCAAGGTTCCTAACCCTCACCTTCAAAAGATGTTCATAGAAAATTTGCAAATCAAGATACAAGATAATATTACCATGATGAAATTCCCCTCCATCATGCACTTATCTACTGCTCTCTGTGATTATCAAAATTTGGTTAGTAGTCACGATACAAAATCCACCTCTAATAGAACTAAGAATTCTAAGTTCACAAATGAAAATAATTCTCAACCTTTTAGAAAAAAAAAAAAGACTTCCTTCAATTCAATCCCCCTCAACAAACAACTCAGAATGTCAATAACCAAGTAGTTATTGTTAAAGCCGCAATACCCTTTAGCTACGGGGACCTGAAAAGGAAATTCACTCCCTTACTCGATACTCTTCACAACACAAGGACACAACTTTTAGAATAGAAGATGATCACCTTGCCTCCCTTGAAGACTCTCGATCCTAATAAACCATTACCCATAAACTATAGACAAAATTCTTACTGCCATTATCACTGATAAAATGGACATGATATAGAACATTGTAAGCGTCTTAAACATCTTGTGTAAGACCTCATTGATTCTGGTCATCTTACCATTGGAGGTGTCAGCGATCAAGGAAATAAATTTTTTGCACCTCCTAACCAAATTTTGCAAATTTTTACCAACTCTATGCCTAGTCATAACATTTCATTTTTCAAAGCCAGCGAAACTACAAAGAATGATGTGATGAATGTTAATACAGATGATGATAAAAATGATATTGTTCAACATGATCCTATAGATAATGATCCCATGGATGATATGGTAGGACTGATATATGTCATTCCTTGTAAGGGAGAAACTAAAAAACATATTGAGATTGCTTACATCTCACAAGATATACTTAAACATGCACCTGATGGTCCTCTTTACATAGCTAGTCAAATCCATGGCAAACCCGCTAATGGGATATTAATAGATCCCATCTATGGAGAGAATGTGATCACTGAAGAATTCTTACTTCTGCATGAAATCTATCAAGATATCTATGATAAACCAAAAGCATGGATCAATATGCATAACGGTTTCACTTTCCCTATGATGGGATCAATCACCCTTCCTTTACAAATAGATAAACATTAGATATATCATTCTCCATCATCCCACAATCGGACCAATTTCGTGTGAAGCTAGGCTATCCATGGCTTTGCTCCATGAATGCAGTCCCTTCAGTTGTACATAAATGATTAATGTTTCCCTTTGACAATGAAATATTCACCATCCATCATAGTGGCTTTAACCATTTTTCTTCTCGTGGAAACTTTTCCTTAGTTTCCTTTCGGCCTAAGCCTATAGAACCCATCAAACCATGAGAAGAATTATTTTTCAAATCCTACCAAAAGTTCTTGAAGGCAAAGAAAATATCAGAATTATCCCTTCAAAACATGCCTCGACCTACAACTGAGCCTACCATCATTGATGAAACAATGATTGAACCTGAAGAAATTCCAAATAGCCAAGACTCACCTAAGACAGAACCTTCACCTACTTCCTACAAAAGCATATGTGCAGGATCATGATGGGCCAAAAAGTGGCGATATGATGGGTATGTGTAAGGTATGTGGTTGATGAATTTTTTTTAACCCAAAATTGATGAAACAAAAAGGGTTTTTAAAGGAGATTCTCAAATTTTCACCAATATAAATTGTGCTTTAATTTGAATTTAATAAATAATTATTATTCATTTTCTATTTGAATTACGACTAAAGTCCTGATTGATAGGTTGATTGAAAAGTATCTATAGTTTTCAAACGGTATCACATTTTTTGAATCCCAAACATGTGTCACATTCTATTCTTTGCATACTATAGGATTAAAAAAAAAATGAATTTCATGAAGTTTGAACCAAGTTAAGGTGTTCAGACATAGGATTTTTTATATTTTTAAAAAGTTGTAATACAAAATTCATAATTAATTATTTTCTTGGAAAAAAATTACAAAAAAATATGCATCACATCGATACATGAGTCCTCTACTTATATCTAAAATCTTATAAAAAAATATTATCATTTTATTGTGGTTAGGGTGGTCAAACAAACACCTACCTTTTTTTCTCTAAAATTTAAGTATTACTGCATTGAAATTTCAAATTTTCACCAACTAGATTTTTTTTTTAAATAAACCTAGTAGTTTAGAAACTACATTCAATTTTCTACAGATTTTGTTCTTACATATTTTTGAAATAATATAGATAACTTATTCAAATTTTTACGTCAAGTTTCCTAACTTTGATTTTTCTGAATTTTTTGCCACTTAAGGGATTGTTTTTTCCATGATGATTTTGCATATACCCAAAAGACCAGGAGACAATGAAAATAATCTTGTCACACCCCCTAGAATAAAACAAGTTTACTTGAAGTTAAATAGAAAGTATTTGAACAACCTTCCATGGTTCCTTTCGTTCCTCCCCTTAGGGAAGAAATGAAACCTATGGTTGATCATACCGCTCCTACACAAACGTAACTTGAAAACTAAACTAAAAGAAATAGAGGTGCTAGAGAGCATAGGCGTAGATGTTGTGCCCTTGCTCACATGTTAAATGAAAAAATAAACAAATAAAATCAAGATCCAAACTTGATTGAAGCAATGCATGATGACTCTACCCCTTCGCTGCAACAAAAAGATCCTATAGCACAATAGCAACAAGAGCTAAACTCTTCTTTAAACATTGTCATTAGACCTCCTATTGTGACTAATTTAGATGATGATGAGGAGATACTAGATTTTTTGAGGAGGTGCATAATGAATTGAATACATTGAACTTTCCTCTTCCATGATCTTAAACGATAATTATCCTAAGAAGAGTGTTGAACCTGGTAATGACCCTAGTTAGACACTTTCTATTGTTTGTCTTCGGTATACAATGAACATGATTTGGATGTAGACAACCTATTTTAGGTTGACTCGCATGTGCCTTACTGGTCTTTTGCATTATTTCTTTCTCATGTGATTCCATGTGCATGAAGTGATCCCCCATAATTTTTTGTTTGATATTCTCTCTCTCTTTGTGGCATTCCTCTATTTGTACCTACATTCTTCTCTATGTTGTAACTCTTTTATCTCTTCCTTTTACCTTTTTCATTTGTCTTGTGTTTTCCTTTTGGGGATGATGCAAGGCATTGAAACATTCATGTCTCTTCCATGTTGACCCAAAATATTTTCCTTTATCTTTTCTTTGTCTTGTGTCTTCCTTTTGGGGATGATACAAGGTGTCAAGACATTCATCTCTTCCATGTTGACCCAAATTTTTTTCCTTTATCTTTTATTTTCCTTGTGTTTCCCTTTAGGGGATGACGCAAGGTGTTGAGACATTCATGTCTCTTCTATGTTGACCCAAAATATTTTCCTTTATATTTTCCTTGTCTTATATTTTCCTTTTGTGGATGATGGAAGGCGTCAAGACATTCATGTCTCTTCCATGTTGAATAATTTTTTTTTTCTTTATTTTCACTCTCTTTGTGTCACTCTTCCAGTTCTATGAGTATTTGGGGAATGATGACAATTTTGAGCTCTCTCTAAAAACATCATAGAAAGAACATGCTGACCCCAAATCCATAGATCCTTTATGTGTGTTTGGAGTTTTATTTTGGGGGAAACACCTCTCTGTTTTTTTGCATGGCATGGTTTTACTTAGAAACATATGACTTGGCATAGGGATTTTCAAGCTAGCTCTTATGTCTTTTTTATTGTTAGCATTGATCATTTGCTACTTTAAAGTAATTTCTCATAGGATGTTGTTTAGCAATTTCTTGAAAGTGGGGGCATACATTGGCATTATTCTTTTGAATTTTTCTTTTTTCATGTTCATGGTGTAGTCTTTTTACTTCATGTGACATTTCTTTCACTTTGTGGATGACATTGGGTGTGATTCCTTCAAGAGAGTGATCTCTCTTAGCATGTTATATTCCTCTTAGTGGCTTGATGTGGCACATTGCATCCCATAAGTTGTGAATATTCTACTCTTTGATTGGTCCACTATTGGAGACATAAGGCACAATGTTCCCTAAGCTAATACCTTGTATGAATCAAGCAAGAATCCTTTGAGCATTCCTTATTGTTGCATTTGCAGTTTTTGTTATATGGCCACCTTTCATAGCACACTTTACATTCCTGTGGAGCCATCTTGTTTGCTTATGAGTTCCAAGCATATGAAGCTTTGCTTGCCTCATAAAGCTCGAAGTTCATTGTTGTGTGGCACCTTATCAAAGTTATCAGGAGGTATAATTTGGGTATGGCTTGACAGAAAGCCGATTTGAGGCATGACTTTCCCTTATCCACTCACGTGTGTGCGAGTGCATATCGACCGTGAGTGTATGTCTCTCACCTTCTTGGATTACTCACCCAACAGACAACCTAAAGTTTCATTTCCTCTGAGTGAGCATGCATTTTTTCAAACAAACAACCTAGATCTGATCCAAATCGTGATGGACAAATGACCAAAGCTTGATCCATCAGGCCTTCTTTTACTTTTTCTTCCCTCATCTTTGGTAGTGTATGCTTGTTCCTTGTTATCGCTCTTATGTCATTTTCATGTGAGTTATTTTGTGCCTATATTAGTTTTCCATAGGACCTTGGTCCTGGGGGCTTGCACAACCCTCTTGGTCATGGCCATTCTATCTCACTAGCGTTGGTACATTTGGACCACTCTTGATGTGTGTTGGTCTCCTTTAGTGTGAGTATGAAGAAAGTTCCTCCTCTGAATAAAGTGGGGGCTAGATGTAATGATGGAAAAAGTACTGCCTAACATGGCCTTGATTTAGTGTTGTAATATGTCTAACATATTCACATTAAGTCTTGGGTCCTTGTGAACTAAATGAACTTCACTAGTACCTTATTGGGAGTAATGTAAAATGTTGTAACACACTTTCACATTAATCTAGGGATTTATTAAATAATTGAGCTTCTTTATGCTTTAATTAGCTTTATTTTACATCCATAAGCCTCATTTAATGCATATTTTTGAGGATAATCTTGACACAAATCAAGATCCAATCATAATTCAGGTATTTTTTAGGTTGTGTGGCTTAGATTTAGTGATCTATGACTCATACACTACCTTGGGTGTATAAGTCCCACCTAGGGTTTTGGGTCCCTTGATATAGATTTTGCACCTTTCTAAGCATTTTTGAAGTTGGTCCCATAATTTATGCCTAATGGGACTCATACACGATGTATGAGCCCCGTGTGACCCAAAATTAAAATTAATTAAGAATTTTGGTAGGATTTTATCCACCTAGATCTGATGTTAGGTTGTAATGTTGTAATTTTGATATTTTTTGCATAATTAAGTATAAATACAAGGTTCCTTCACTCATTTTCACCTAAGAATTGAAGAGATCACCTAGCAAGTTGAATGAGCATTCCTATAGAAAGTTTGAGTTCACAATAGCATTCAAGTGTTTACAAGAGCATTTAAGAGCATTCAAGGTCTGATTATCAAGTGATTTAGAGCATTATTCAAGCATCAAGCATCATGTCAAAGTCATCATGCATCATGTTTATTTTGGAGCTAACAATTGTGATGTAGGGTTTCATGATTCAATCAAGCATTTCATTCAAGATCTATCACATTCATGCAAGATTCAAGATCTACATCCATTAGAGCCACTTCATACATGTTTGCAGTATTTTATTGCTAGGGTTTGGTGAGTTGTAACATCATATTTTGTTCATACTTCATTCTCCATTCCTATTTCATTTCATTTCAAGGTTTGACCAAGGAAAACCCCTTTCCAATAACAAAACAACATTTTTCACTCTCTTTAATGTGTGATTTGTAGGTCTAGGTTGGGGACATATTGAAGAGAAAGCTTGGAGAAAGTTTTCAAAGTTGTCACCTTGCATTGAAGATCATTGGAAGGCTTCTATGGGTTGCAAATTAGGGTTTCAGATTTAGAAATCAATTGGAAAGGACAGAGCAAGAATTGGAGACTAGATTCAAGCTTTGAAGTTCCAGAAATCCCTAACTAGACTGATATACTAGTTCTGGTGTATAAGTCCCAATTTAGGTCATTTTTCAGATTTTTGCAGTTTTAGATACCCTTTTGCTAAATTTTAGTTTCTTAGAAAGCCTAATCTAGGACTAAATATCTCAAATTGGTGTATGAGTCTCAATAGGCTTTAAAATAAGTGTTTTTAGCATTTTAGGCCTTCATCTAGTCTTCTTCATATTTCTAGGTGCACACCTTTTATCTTACAACTTTCTGTCATGATTTTCATGTATTTTTAGGTCATTTAGTGAAAGATTGCATCATACTAGGTTTAACCATTTTGATTTTAATTTCATTTTCCTTTCCAAGCCCTATCCTTGTGGTGAAACCCTCATTAGTTTACAATCATACCTTAAGAGAGCCCTATTGCAATATATTTTTCTCTGTATACCTTTTGATTGAGATCTCTAGGGTTTCCCTTCAATGAAATGATTGGGAAGCATGTTTTCTCTATGTTCTAAACCATACAAAAGAAAATACCATTTTCTATTATTTCACTAAGATATCTTAAATAATTTATAATATGAGTCAAAAAATTCAAAATAATATTACAATTTGATCTATACACCCCTATGGTCTGTAGGTCCCTTGAAATTGACTACAATAAAAATAATCTCCCTATTTATATTTATGAAAAGAATAACCATGTTCACTACACAAGATAAATAACATTATACTCACACATATACGTACATAAACATGCATACATACATACATACATACATACATTCATACATACATACATGCATACATATACATATGTACATAAATACATGCATGCATGCATGCATATGTACATACATACATATATAGATAGATAGTTACATAAATACATACATTTATGTATCTATGTATATATATGTATACACCTAAAAATGTGGTCACATCATTGTCTAATTAATTAAATATTTTTAATATTTAATTAAAATCTTTAATTCTGTCTGAGTATAAATAAATTTAAATAATTTATTTATATTTCTTCATTCATTTATCTTTTTGTATTCATTTCTTAATTAATTAAATAAACATTACGATTTATTTATATTAATTATCAATAATCTTAGTTTGAATATCTTATTCAAATAAAGATTAAAATATTATTCTTCTTCTAAATATTATTTACAATTAAATATTCTAAAAATATTTAATTATTTCCTCTAATTCAATATTCATTCTTAAAAATCATTTCAAAATTCTTCAAAAATCTATTTATAATTAAATATTTCCAAAAGTATTTAATTAAATCTTCTAAAATTTCAAATTCTTCTAAAGTCATATTACAATTAAATATTTCAAAATATTTAATTAAATCTTCCATAGTTTTAAAAAAATCAAAAATCAAATGCAATAAATTAAATAAATTTATTTATTTATTTAATTTGGGATTTATCTTCAACTCCCGGGAAGCAAACGGTTAAAACAGAAAATTAAATTTCTCTGTTTCTGTGCAGGCTTGTTCCCGTGGGTTGAAGAAAGGAATCCATCCTTCTCTCCAACCTCTCAACCTCCCCCATTTTCTTCTCAACCTCTCCATCTCTCACCATTCAAACTTACCAGACAATCTCACAGCCGTAGATTCTTGCTAGTCGGGATGGAGCCTGCAAAAATCTATAAATACAGCTGTCGGGAGCTTCAAATGATATAGAAGCTTTTAGTAAAATAACTATAGGCAAATTTCATAGCACTCATAGCATTCATAGAGTACTTTCATAAGTATAGATAGTATAGAATCATAGCAATAGTAATAGAATCATGATACATTTCATTCACAGCCCCTGTGCATAATCACAGCCCCTGTCCATATCCGTATCAGCAATCCCATCTTCACCAGCATATAGAATAGATTTTCATTTGCATACTCGTTCTACAGTAGCCATTTGGAGGAGCTTACATCAAATCTGAGAGCAGCAACTTCAAATTCCTAGAGATAGAG
>VDFB02216348.1:0-18417 GCA_007258455.2 Sequoia sempervirens
TCAACATATACTAAAACTTAACCATTTCCATTTGCAGATTAAATATCACATCACATAAACTGAAAGAAGAGAAGAAATAAAAATATGCACCACACAAGGAAACCAAGATTTTTACGTGGAAAACTCAATGAGAGAAAAACCATGGTGAAAGTTAACTCACAATATATGAAGCTCACTGCTTACAAAGATTACAATATTGTTTAAGGCTCACTACCTATGGACTTGCAAACTAAGGCATACAACCTTAGGGCAAGATACAAGTACTTGATGAGACATAATATCTCAAAGCAATATACAAGAAAATTATAATGACAAAGTCTATGAATATGAACTGCTATTTAAAGAAGCATCCAACATATGATGATGTTGCAATCACTTTTTCACATATTTAATCCTTCACACTGACATCGCACACTTCATCAAGTCAACATATTGCACAATCTCAATTCCTCATACCTTGATACCCTTTACAAATGATTTTGATCTTCTATAAGCATACTTAGCAACAACTCGAAACCTTAATTAGGTCGGCTCCAAGATGACCTTTAGATGAATAGGTCAGCTTCAAACACATACAATATGAAAAGAAAAAGAGTGGTAGATCAACACACAACATAACAGGGCTAAAAACCATCTCAACACATCCTCCAAAGCAAGATTAATTAATCAAAACTAACCACAGATGAAGGAAACAAACTTGTTGGCCCAAACAATGACAACACCACCAAAATTTTCAACTATTCAACTTTGCACCATTAGGGAGAAACCAAAACCATCATGTGGACTAAGATGCAAGCATTGTAGTTCATTCATAATATCTCTTCAACTTTTTCCTGAAGTGTTTGATCATCATATGCTAGCGCAACTAAAGAAACCCATTGAATATACAAGAGGAGAGCATTCTAAACAAACTATAGAAAATTATCAATTAAAAACTCATCTTGCAGACTACTAAAACACCAGATATTGTAAAGTAGTGTGCATTTAACATTATTGATCATGTTTTCAAAATTACAAGGACATTACTTCATTTTTGGAGGAATACAGAGCATTCCAACATGCTTTCATCAACACTTTAGTTTGTTCGAGCATGAACTAGAACACTATCACTTATATAACTTTTATTGTGGAAGGTGTAATGACTTGAATGCTTGGATATACCACCTTCACATCTCCACCATCTTATCTTTTGAACCGCAAGACATAAGCTTACATTGCAGAGGGATGCAGACCAAAATATCATGACTCTGCCTTAGAGTATATACTATAAATTCCTTAGCATAGTTTTTACAACTTATCTTCATGTGTGATACACCAAAATAGTAAGACATCAATATAGGAATGCTAGAAACATATTGGAGTAAGTGTACCTCCTCACATCACACATAGACATCAAATTGTTCACCATTCTTCCTCATACAATGTTGCTAACTGTATCAACAGATGTCACTGTTCTTCCACTATCTTTGGAGTATTACATATTCTTCATCATACACATTTGTCATCACTCACAACACATCTTGAGTTGACATCAGTGACAACACATATTACCAACATATTTATTATGGCAAAAAATGACCTCTATATTCGAGAAGTTATTTTTTCTATTTTATAGCATGAAAATTATATTTTTAACATTAAGAGCAAGGTTGAAACAACTTTCCTAACACTCATATGGTTTTTCCTTTTTTCTTAACAAGCCTCACATAGTTACTTGAGATATATAGCATGTGACTTGAGATTATAAATTGAAAGCTTTACCATTTTGGTTGTTAAGCCTCAAGTGATTGTTTACGAGTGAGTATTGATATGCCCTTGACCTACAACAAAAAAATCAAAACCTTACCATTTGACTTACCAAGCTTCATATGTCTATTTAACCCTAAGCTATAATTTAAAAGTTGATTGTTTTACCATTTTACTTGAATATTATACATACAAAATATTTATTGTTCTTGTAAGCTATATTTCAATAAATATTCTTCGCTGCTTTTAAAAGTATAAATCACCAACTATTTAAGCCAGGCATACCACACTAACATAAACTAATGGAGAAGAATAATAAATCAATCGTTTTAACATATCTTGCTTTAACAATTATTTATATATATTGGATGGGGAGTCATAACATGTCTTGCCTATTTTTTCAAACATCTCTCTTTAGAGAGATAGATGGTTGAAGAACTCACACACACATATGTTTGAAGAATTAGACAAGACACACTACATCCACTAATTAATTGATAATTACCTAACCTATAATCAAATCATAGACCCTCAAAAAATCAATTGTGAATTAAATGAAGACAAATACTCAACACCAATTGTACCTATAGTAATTAAATGTTCTTTTTAAATAAAATATTATTGAGTGAAGTACTTGAACATTCAAGTCATCAATCCAGTGAATACTGAATTGTGATAATGGACTAAAATATTTTTAAAAATGAATAGAATCAAAATAATATTCAACATCGTATCAAATATATTAATAGGACGTACAAATACATCCAAACCAAAAAATGACATTTTAGACATTAAGACGAATAACAAACCATTCATTTTGATTTTCCTGGACATGTGAGTGGCCTAATCTCCTCTTCATTTCTATGGTCATTCAATTCCAACGATTTAATTTGTCTATAAGGTAACTTAAGTTAGGTAGCAATTGGGCATTTTGCTTGTCATCTCTCTCGAAAGTCCAGTTATAAACATCATCATGTCACTTCCTTCCAGCAAAATCCTGTCATTTCCTCACAGCAAAGAAAATCTCCATAATCTTGTACACGCAACATATTAAAAATACTCCAATTCATTGACTTTCATTCATGATAAATTAGAATAGGACGGCCGACTACTGGGCAAAATTGCTATCGTAGTAGAAAAACCAGTCATGGTCATAAAGACAAATAAATCTTTGATTTAAAAACAGGATTTTGCAGTTAACATCAAGAATTCAATAAACCAGAGTTTCTGTACACGATTTGAAGTATGACAAGTGCCCATCATGCAAAAATTACAGCCAAACATGATAGGTGCTTTTTGAATTAGCTGTTTCTGAGATCTGTAAGTTCAGTAATACATATTTCACCTCTACATTTATGAAACCTGATTTAATTCTTCTTGCTTGGTGATTAATGGGTATTTTCATTTTGGAACTTCATCATTAAGAGAAATATATGTATCAATGTGACAGACGTATCTGCTCTGTCTTTTCAGTCAGTTAATGCTATTTTCCGACCAGATGTCCAGGGAAATTTAATTAAGACACTGTTTGGTTGGTTGTTCTTGGCATTTGTCATACACCCTTCTGTAAAGTTAATAAATTTTGGACTTTAAGGAGATTTCATTCTTTAAAGTCAATCTGATTTACGTCTAAATAAATGGCATTACTATGCAAGTTACAGAGACAGCTCTGCAGATTATTTCATAAGTTTAAGAAACCTTCATTTTGCCAAGAAGTAACAGCCCGCAGATTATTTGATAATTGGGGTTTTAGGGTGCCATTTGTTTAAGCTTTACCTGTAGGCTAGGCTGGAGTTTTTAGCCCAGTGATGTTCACAATGGTGGTAATGTTAGAATGGATTGAAAAGATACAGTTTGTTGCCAAACACAGAGTACCGTAAAACATGGAAGGAATATTTTTTTGCTACTGTCTGCAACAATTCCAGTAGTATCTTTTCAAAACTGTGGGCTATCAGATTCTATTTCTCGACCATTAAGAAATTATAATCATAGAACTGCTTTCTGCCGAAATGGAAAGAGATTCATTTTTATCAAAGTTACCCAATTAGTGTATGATTTACCAACAATAACAATTGTAAGAAAAACTTAACAATAATAACAGTTCATAAATGTACAGGAATATTTCTCGCAATTTTGGTGACCTGTGGTATTTTGAAGTCTGACTATAACCATGTCAACCATTATAATCCCTTCAAACAGTTTATAGTAAATTTCGGAATCTAATTCTCCATCAATGTATGTTAACCCTGAAGACATGTAGCTCTTGATTTATTGATAAGAATGTTTGATTTAAAAATAATTATTCAGAGATCATCAATGTTTAAATGGAGAATTGAATTTAAATTTCTCAGTCCTTGACATCAAACCAAAAAATAATTGATAACATGTACACCCAATACGTAAAACTACAAAAGTACAGATGTTTATCATCCCAGATAAAAGTGATTCAATGAAAATAGCTCTTTATTTTAAGAGGTCAACTAAATATACGGTATCGGGTGACGATGAATCATCCTTAGGAGATCAAACGTTTCTCATATGTCTTCTCATCCCATATGAGAAAACCATCTTGTCTGTTTTATACGATGGCGGTACCTCCTGCTATCTGCAGAGCCAGCAGTGGTCCCCGTTCTTGCCTGACCCTACGCGGTCCACAAGCGGACGGGAGTCGATTCTTGGTTCGGCCCAGTTGAGGATCACTTTAATAAGTTAAGTGCCTGTTCTTGTCCTTCGCCATCGATACCGATGGATCGTATCAGATATTGTTCTCTTCAATAAACTGGAAATAGGGATATATAATGCTATCAAATCTCAATGGAGAATATGCGAGATTATTGTCTCAAATTTCTATGGAGAATATGCGAGATTATTATCTCAAATATCTATATTGGCAAACACGTTGAAATTTTATGAATCTAATTATCTGAGCAAATGAATAGTATAACTAAAGGATAAATATATAAACACTGCAAAATCCTTGCTTTTGTATACCAAACCCACAAATCTTTTATAAAATAATTTACATAACGCTGCAGTTCATGCATATATGTATGATCTAGTATTGAGATGCACACATCGTGCAGACAGGGAAAAAGAAAATGTACAGTAATTTATGATACCATATTGAGCATGATGATTAATATACATAATCGAAGAAGCCCAGATTACAAAGACAATCTGGATAACATGCCCATGGGGCTTCATACCAGGAACTTGCTCTTATGACACACATATCTGTATATTTCAAACACTCATTCTCTATTCAGAGCACCATGCTCTATATGGTATAACTCTGCAGCAACAATGAACTTCAAAGCAGAGAGGTTCCACAGAGGGAGAAGAAACTGATAAACAGTAATAGTAAAATCCAGAACAGCTCTCCATCCAGAAGAAGAAACCCAACCTAACAATGCCTGTTGCCATTGATAAAATGGTTGCAGCTTCTGCATCT
This sequence comes from Sequoia sempervirens, assembly GCA_007258455.2. NCBI lineage: Eukaryota > Viridiplantae > Streptophyta > Pinopsida > Cupressales > Cupressaceae > Sequoia > Sequoia sempervirens. The sequence goes on from VDFB02216348.1 coordinate 5,198, forward strand.
GGATTATTCCATGCATTTCCTTATAGTAATAATAGTAATTTCAGTTATGCAAGGGATTAGGGCCTGTGGGAACCTGCCTCTTTCGAACTCCATATATGGGATCAACTTCTTCTGTTGAACGACTGCAATGTTCATGGTAACAATTCTTCATAGTTTCAGGCGAACGTGCAGGCTTTAAACTATACACTTCATGAGTGTTTTCTCTCAGTAATCTGTTGGCTTCGATAGAAGATAACAATGTGAACACAAGTAAGAAATGGAAGACACCGATCGAATAACTTGCCCTTGCCCTCATATTATCACAGACGACTCACCGGGCACCTAAAACATAAACCCACTTGTGTGTATTTTGTAATGGAAATTCCAAGATTATAAAGGAGGAGATAGCCGTTGACTAACACAGTAGCAGATTCTTGGGAGTTTCGTAATAGAATTTGCTTTTCCTCTTTTTAACTTGTTGAAAATTAAATGAGAGACCAATTGATTTCTTCATGACCAATGAAGAAATAGACCCATCTTCTACCCATCTCTACCTACATTTATTATTGATTCTATGTAGGCCACAAAATCAAGACTTTAAGATTAGCCTTAGACTTTCAGGGTTATCTTACCTGGATTAGAAAGCTTGACCTGGATATATCATAGACATGTTATAGTCGTTCCCACGTTATAAATGTTCTTCCAAGACAAAGAACTATGGGGAAGAAAAGCAACAGCTTGAAAAAATGCAACCAGCCCACGAAAGGAATAGCAAAGAGACTCCAACAAGAGATCATGTGGGATGCAATATTAAGATGTCATAAATCAATATTGAACAAGATTCATTGTATTATACGAGTAACTATAAAGTAGATAGAAAGCATAGGAGTTTCTTTTCCTTATTTGGGATAAAATAAGCTTGCTTATGTATTCATCTTCTAGGCTCTGAATCAGAGAAGATATCGTTCATTAAATGTCTCTTAACTATTTTTAACTTCAGTTGCTAATAATAGTGAACAATGAAACTAGTTTACTGAAGATTTAAACTGGTTTCTGAGATTGTTAAAAATATAATACAAATAAATAATATAAAAATTGTAAGGATAATTTTAACAAATTTAAGAGAATAAAATTAAAAATATAAGTGTTAAAAGAAAAAAATCTTATATTTCAATGTCTCAAATCTTGTTATTATATGTGGGCTTATTATAACCATTATGCATGTTCATAGTTAACTAATAACCATCTTGTTATTATATGGTTTTGAAAAATATGTATGAAAAGTATATGGTTTAAGGATAATGTAATGTGTTCTTGCCATTTTTGTATTGGTTTGCAGTCAAAGCATATTTGACCTATGAATTTATGTGTTAGTTATGTTGACCATCATATCTATAATTACATGACAAAATAACTTCTTACATAATCATGAAGAGGAAACAAGGTGAATAAAAGAAAGAATCTTATAAATTTAAAATATTGTGAAAAAATATTAAAAATATCTACAATAATGTGAACAAATTAAGTTTTAGTGAGAATAATTTCAATATAATGTTTTGATGAAGAGAGAGTAGTCATGAAAATTAGTATAAACTTGGACCCTTGTTATATTTCTAGTAGTCTTGTAGTGAGAATTTTAATGCTTCTATTTAAAGAAATTATTATTCGGAGGGACTAACTCTAATTATAACAATTTGGGTGCTTCTATTTCAAAGAATATACTATTTAGGGGGAGGTGACCACAATACTTTGCTATTACTTGAAATTATTTTGCTAAATGTGGAACTATATTGTAAATCTTCATTATATGTTTAGATTCCTCATTGCGTTTCTTACCTTTTTCATTCCCAATAACTTTATGTTATAACAACTTGGGTGCTTCCCATTCAAAGAAGCTATTATTTGGAGGGGGTTGGATAAGGGAATTTGTCATTTCTCACAATTATATTTTTAAATATACACACTCCAAATTTTTAAAATGGTAAAAAGATAGGGATTTGAATCTAAGACCTACCTTTAATAGGGCCTACATACCAATCAACCTATCACCTCATTCATTTATCAAAGTGGTAAATAATGGATGTATTTTAATTTTATTTTTAAATGCCTTTAATTGATGAAGTGATTGCACATCAAGGTAATTTAAAATTATTGTAGCATACTTCAATATTAGATGCATATCATATTATTATTACATACAAATGTGGAGGGCATCTCTTAATAATATGGAGTAATTTAATTTTCTTCCATATTTTTTGAATTATTGATGATTTGATAAAGACAATAAAATTAGCATTATATTATTAATGAATCAATGCACAAATATACTAGAAACCATTTTGAAAGATTTGACATAAGCCATACATTGTTGATGGAGGAAAATTTTATTCCTCTTAGGTATAGAATTTTCCAACCATTTCAAAAATGGGAAAAGCACAAATAGTAGTATGATTTACTTGTGAAGCTTTCACAAGATATTAGGGGGATAATTATGATGTACATATCATTGAGTAGATTGTTTATTAATAACTTACTCTAATTATAGATTATTTCTTAAATTAGTTAAGGTTAATAGTAATAATGAAATAAATGTTTGAGTATAAATAAAAAATAACATTACTTATCTTAAATATTGGTGAAGGTTAATCCTAAGAATTAATTTTCTAATTTATCATAGTATTATATAATGTTAGGAAATTGTATTTCTATAAGTAAATATTTTATTTGATGATTTGATTCAAGTTTGTAATCATGAAAGTGACCTTTCCAATTGAGATCTAAACTCTACATTGGATTTGAACTTGGTCTACAAATTTAAATGCTTACTTTTTTCATTTGAAACTTGTTAACCTCAACATCTACAACCTTTTATGTGCAAAGGGTTGGTGCTAAAAAAAACCATTTTAGAGCTTAATAAATTAGGATTATTCTCCTTTGGTCACACTCTAACTAATTTAGCATCTTGAGGAAAATGATACAAGACAACAAGAAAACATACAATGCTATCTAAGATGCTAATATAGGTATATGGGAAATATTGATTCTCTTGTATGATCTCTATGCAATGATAAGTACTCTTGATGTTATCTTTATAATTTTAAATGAATAATTAAAATTTGTTCTCAAATACACCTCCCTTTAATACATAAGTCAACAAATTTCATAATCAATTTTACACATAATAGCTAGTTAGAGGGATTTGGTGAAGGACCAATATAAAATTTCAATTTTGATAGTGTTGGATGATTTTACACCTACAAAATTAAACTTTTTTATATTTTTAACACATAATGGCTAGTTATAGAATTAGAGAAGGAAGGGGAAGGGGAGAGAGAGAGGAGGGGGGGAAGGAGGGAGGGAGGGAGGGAGATAGAGAGAAGTAGAGAGGGAAGGAGGGAAACCAAAGAGAGAGAGAGTTTTCCCTTTAGGAGAGAGAAGTGAGAGAGAGGGAATAAAGGGAGAGAAGAAATAGGAGGAGAATGGAGGGGAGGTAGAAGAAATAAAGGAAAATATTATGATCCTTTGATTAAATACAAACTTTGTGAAAGGGTGTGATGGTTAGGAAATCATCCCTTAAAAGGATATATAAATCATTCATATGAGACTTCAGAAAGGCATGGAGAACATTCAAGGATGGAGAGAATTCAAGGAGAGGAGAGAAAAAGGAAAGGAACTAGAGAGAGAAACACAAAGGCACAAAAGAGTGAAGGTTAATGTCATGGATGGGCATTGAAACATTTGGAGAAGGGGCACATAGAGTGTGTCCAACTTGGGTTATACTGTACACTTGGGATTGTCCTAGCTAGGGCTATGTTTATGTCGTGAAGGTAGGTTGGGTTCTATGTGAGAACCAATTTCCTCCAAGGGTGTTTATGCTAAGAAAAGCCTGGACCTGTAACCATTCCTCTGAATATCAGATAGTAATTTCTCCATGATTTTCATATAAGTATTGAAAAACATTGATTCGATAATATTGAGATTGTCTATATGTTTTTTATGTTAATATATTTGGAGGTGTTATTCCGTTTTTATGTTAATTTTTAATTGTCACATGTTTATAATTTACATTGATTATTCACATTTATATTGATCTAACATTACATAACTCAAATTACCTTAATTTTAATATTCAATCTATTAAATCAACTACTATTACTTAATAACCATAAGAGGAAAAGTGACATCACATTTGGTATCACATTTGATACCTCATATAAATCCAATTACTTTTCAATGAAAAATATACAATCCAACACACTTTAGTTATTCTTATATTAATTATGTTGTCATTACCCTACACAGGTGAATTATCTAATTCAAATCATGGAAAGATAGCAAGTTTATTTAACAAAGCCACTATTATCTATGTTTTTTTTGGTAATGAAGTCTAAAAGAAATCACTTGTAGACCTTGAGCTCTATATGGATCTCTTGGAACCACTAGATTGCTTAATTTTTATCTATGTATTGCATCCATTTGGGGTATCAAAGAATTAAGTAGACAGTGAAGTTAGTAGCACCATTTTTTTAAATAAATAAGATGGAATCCCCTTTCACATGCAACAAACATTTTATATTTTTATATTGGTGATAAAGGCTCAACTACCCTTATTGTAGATGGTTAGCTACACTCTATTTCTCACATTCACAAATCAAAGGAAGAACATGTGTTGCTAGTTTTCTTTATATATCTTTTGGGATCCTTGGCCACATATATCAAGAGACATGTTGTACGAGTAATTCTTCAAAGGATAGTTTGTTGAAACTTCTTAGCCTTGACAATTCTTCTAAAGGAATCATCAATGATATAGTGTCCTCTTTATGAAAATTGATGAGGATTTTGGCCTTTCCAATTGAAAACTAACATTGACTAGAGATTCTTCTCTTTCAAATCCACCTCTTTTCTTTACGAAAAAATTAATTTTGGCATTGGTCTTACTTTGATAGGGTAGTTTTTGTTATTTGCATTGCTTATATTGACTTGTTAAAATTTCCCCTTTTACAACAAACGTCTTTCTTATTAGGTTCTTGCACATCTTAGTTTTAGATGTTTTATTTTTGGTTGTTGCTCTTGAATTGCTCTAATATGTTGTTGTACTCTCAAGTCTATTGGCCTAACTTGGACTTTTGATTCTATGGAGTTAGTTAATTAGTGGGATGAGTTAGTGATATTGTGCATATTTCTAGCCAAATTGATGTCCCAATTTATTACCTAAGTCAAACATAGGTTATATTATGGGCCCATAACCCACAAGCCTTAGGATTACTTTCACTTTAGAAAATATGATGTTTGAATGAGTTGAATTTTTTGGGATTAGAAATGGGAAAATGTCAAAATTTATAGGGAGAGAAAACCTATAAGAAAATTAAAATTGCAAATTTATATACTAATTATTGTTCTAGATACACAAGATCCAATAAAATGAGATATCAATAAGTGTCTAAGCCTAAGGATATATTTATGGAATGACATAATAATTCATCTCCCTATGTACCTCTAGTTATTTAATTTTATGCTCAAATATTTCCAATAAAAGTCATGTTCCACTTTATTTTGAGGTTTATAACATGGTTGTCAATGTGAGGGTATCCTCATTGTTATAGCAAAAAACTCATTCTAGAAGTAAATTGAAATTTAATTAACCCAATTTCTTAAATGAAGATTCACTCTTGTATTTTTCTATGAAGAAATATCTAGGTGGTAAAAATTTACTTTTAATTTATTCTTTCTTTTAAAGATACATTATGGGATTGTTTATAGCATCTTTATTTTAATGTACTTTGTTATTGGACTTGATCAACCCAATAACCTTGAATATTTGTTTTGTTGTATAGGACTAAGATTATATTTATACATTATGGAAAGAGGGTATTCATGTAGTCTATAATACATGAATATCATCTTTGAATGTATGTTGAGTATATATAATATATACTTTTATAAATTATGAGTGACCACATAATATTGGATATGCATAGAAATTATTGTGTGATCACATTATAATACTTTAATAATTTGAAGAAGTTACATGAGTAAGTAAAAGGGTAAAGTTGAAATATATGTGATTAGACTATATAATAAGCATTAATTTCGTCGATTGTAAATTCTTGATATGTATGTATAGTTCTTATCATAATTTTGATTGGAAAAATGGTTCTCTTGAAATTACTTGATAAATTAAAAAGATAGATATATGAATTAAAAGAAGAAAAGGATGTCTATAGATGAAGATATATATATATATATATATATTAAATATAAATGTCTTTAATTATTGATTATGTGTTCTTTGAGTTGTGATGCAAATACATCTTGTGCTACTGAGGATAGTAGTTAATTTATAGGGGGGAAATGTTATGTGACTTTGTCCCTAGAAGAGAAGGGAAAGTTATGAAATAACCGTTTAGAATTAAAAGGGAGATAGAAAAATAAAGGATATTATGACCCTTTGGTTAAAAGAGATATTAATATAGAATATGTATAAAAACTCTTTTAAAATGGTAGGAGAATAATTCGTTATTTAAATAATTATTAAATGCAACCTTTGTGAAAGGGTGTATTTTTTGGAAGTCACCCCTTAAAAGGATATATAAATCATTCATGTGAGACTTGGGAAAGGCATGGGGAACATTCAAGGATGGGGATTATTCACAGAGAGAAGAGAAAAAGGAACAAAATTATAGAAACACAAAGGAACAAAAGAGTGAAGGTTAAGGTCATGGGTGGGCATTGAAACATTTGGATAAGGGGCACATAGAGTGTTTCCAACTTGGGGTACAGTGTACACTTAGGATTGTACTAGCCAAGGTTGTGTTTTTGTCATGAAGGTAGGTTGGATTCTGTGTAAGAACTGATTTATGTTGTGAAGGTAGGTGGGGCTCTGTGTAAGAACTAGTTTCCTCTGAGGGTTTTTATGTCAGGAAAATCCTAGACCTATAACCATTCCTCTGAGTGTCAAATAGTAGCTTCTCCAAGATTTTCAAATAAGTATTGAAAATCATTGATTCAACAATATTGAGAATATTGTCTATATGTTTTTGATGTTAACATATGTGGAGTTGTTATTCCATTTATTATGTTAATTATAATTTGATTGTCATATGTTTATAGTTTACATTGATTATTTACATTTATGTTGATGAAATTACATAACTCACATTATCTTAATTCTAATATTTAGTATATTAAATTTGTTGCTATTACTTAATAACCATAAGAGGAAAAATGACATCATAGATAGAGGTGAGAGAGAGATAAAGAGAGAGAGAGAGAGAGAGAGATGAATGAGGTGGAGAGGAGTAGAGAGGGAGGGAGGGAGAGAGATGGAGAGATAGTGGTGAGATAGATAAAAGTAGGGAGGGAAGTAGAGAATGAGAAAAAGAGGGAGACAAAGAGGGAGAAGGAGAGGGAGAGGTAGAGAGAGATAGGTGAGATAAATAAGTAGAGATAGAGAGAGAGTGGGAAGGAGGGATGGTCAGAGAGAGAGAGGGGAGGGAGGGAGAGGTAAAGAGGGATAGGTGAGGATAGGTGAGATAGAGAGAAGTAGAGAAGGAGGGAGAGATTAAGAGAGAAAGAGGGGGAGGGAGGGAGGGAGAGAGCTTGAGAAAGAGACAAAGAGATAGAGATAGAGATAGAGACATTTAGGTAGAGACAGAGAGATATATAGACATATATAGAGATATAAAGAGATGGAGAGAGGGGGGGAGATGAGAGATATATATAAGTATAGAGGGAAGGAGGGAGGGAGAGGTGGGGAGGAAGATAGAGGTGAGATAGAGAGGTGTAGAGAGAGAGAGTATGGAGGGAGGTGAGAGGGAGGAAGGTGGTGGACATAATAGGGAATAATGGAAGAGAAGGATGGCCGGAAATGGAAGGAAAGGACATGGATTAACAATGACTGGATAGGAATCCTTGCTGGGTTTTAAACCATACCTATAAATGCTTCCTCTTTACACCTATCAAAATGTCATAAAAATCACTTTTTGATTTAGCTTTTGGGGATCAAATGAATTCATTTAAAATTTATTTCAAATGATTATGGTATTCTCAGAACAAGCTACTAATGAATATATAATTTTAATATGTCGGTTTTTATATATTTGTTTTTAAGTTTTATTAAACATAGGTTTTCATTGAAAATGAATTTCTTTAATTTCACATGTGGAAAAATAGAAGATTATTTTAAAAAAATTGAAAAATATGAGTGCACTAGATATTAAAGTCTTTGATCCAACAAAAAAATAAAATAAAAATTTTTAACATATACAAAAAGTTAATGGGCCATTATAATGGGTCGGGCACAGGTCCTAATTGTAATTCGCTTGACTTTGAAACTTGATTAAGGAAAAAATATTCAATAAAACTATCTAACCAAGTGGAAGAACTAGATATCAGAGTTACAAATCTAAATTTGAAAGAATTATAATTTCATCATTCATGGAAAAATTTATGCATTATAATGACAAAGGCCACTTTTAAAATGTTGTTTTCTAAAAAAAATCAATTTTCGTGGGAGATGGAAAAAGAAGTGCAATTTGATTCCAAAAATTTTGAAAAAAATATTTTTAGAATCTACAAACAAAATTTGATGAGACTCTAGTTTGCACTATCTTCAAATTCCTCATGGTTTAGCTGCTATAGGTGCCCGAATGTGAAGATTTAGTTAAAAATAATAATTTTAGTGTCCAGTTTGGCCAAAAATTGTAAACCACTATTATGGGATCACATCCCGGATATAGGGAGAAGTAGAGGGGGAAGAGAGATGGAGGGAGGGGTTAGTAGAGAGAGATAGAGACAGAGACAAAGATAGAGATAGAGATAGAAACCAAGACAATGAGATATAAACAGATAGAGAGAGACAAGGAGATAAAGAGAGAGAGGGAAGGAGAGGTAGGGACGGAGACAGAGGTGAGATGAGGAGAGAGGGGAGTGGATGGAGTGGAAGAGGCATGAGAGGGAGGGATGGAGGAAGGAGAGAGAGAGAGGATAGAGAGGTCGATCTTAAGCTTAGGGGAGAGAGGTAGAGAAAGGTATGGAGATAGGGAGAGAGAAATATTATGAGAGAAATATGATGAGAGCAATATGATGAGAGAAATTTTGATCTATTAATTACTAAAATTTGACTGTCTAAAAAAATATAAGATCTTCCAAAAATTAGAATTTGCATTAGAACTCCTAGAGATCTAAAACCACTCTCAAACATCCTGAAACTATTTACATGAGATATAACTTAAAGTATAAGAAAGTAAATGTTCATATATGGTTCATCCCACAATAATGGGTCCCAAACTTGGGACATCCTGATTTTTTCTTGAAATCACATATTTTTTTAAAAACTAATAATTTAATCCTTGAGTGATTCTATCTAAAGGGTTTTAATTGAAGAGGGTTAGATAATACCCCCTTAGATCAAACTCCCTTTGATAGAACTCCTCTAGTCTTAAATTATACCCACAATGGAGTCTCCTTCCCACTTATCAAAATGTTGGCAAAAAAACACTTTTACTTTACCTTTTGATGAATTAATAAAGTTAGTTAGAAATTATGTTGTGTAAGTATGTAGCTCTTATTATAAGCTTTCTAAAAAGTATAATATAATTAAATACTTTTAGTTTTATTATATATTTATATTTTATTATTTGTGAATGTTGTTTTAATTCACTAAACATCAAGGTATTTGTTTCACACATGCGAAAAATAGAAAAATAGATAAAAAATTATTAAAAACATGTGTGCACTAGGTATTGATGCTCTTGTTCCACAAAAATAATAACAATAATTTCAATACATACAAAACAAGTTATGCATGATGGCATACACCTATGTCCAAATTATAATTATTTTGGCTTAAAAAATGAATTAAAAAAAAACTATACAACAAAAAATTATGAAAAAATATCCATGCACTAGATATTGCTGCTAAAAATCTATATTTTAAAAACTATAATTTTATCCTTTCAATAAAAAAAGTTATGTGTGAAGACATAAAGTCACTTTTTAAAAATGTTGTTACTATAAAATATAAGTTATATTAAAAGTTACATTAAAAAAATCATAATTTTTTTTTTAAATATATATATATTTAGACAGTACACACAAATCCTCACAAATCACTAGTTCACATCATCTCCAAATTATTAATGGTTTAGTTGCTATAGGTTTCATAAAGTTAAATTTTATTTAAAAAGTTGATATTAATGTCCTACTTTAGCCAAAGAGTGGGACATAGTATTGTGGGATGAGCCAAATGTCCATAATTTTATTTCATGTATATAGTTTCACCAAAAGAGAAAGAGAAAGAGAAAGAGAAAGAGAAAGGGAAAGAGAGAGAAAGAGAAAGAGAAAGAGAAAGAGAAAGAGAAAGAAAAAAAGAGGAAAAAAATCAAAGAAAAACATAACGTGAGCACATTATAATGCGCTCGTGTTAAGTTTTTCTCTAGAAATTTTCAAGCCTTTGGCTTGGATTTTCCTTGAGCTTCCAACCCAAAGGTTTGAAGTGACTTTTCAATGTCTAAAGAGATGTTTTTACAAATAGAAAAAAAATTGACATAATCTCGAGCATGCTCCCCATCAGGTTTGCACGTGTTTCAATGTCAAGTAAAAAAAAACCATGATAATGTTAAGCTCTCTCTTAGCTATCTAACCATGTAATATTTTCATATTTTGAGTATGTTATGGTTTTCATCTTTAATTTTTTTGTTAGTGTATCTATTTTTTGTCAAAAACCAATGTGTGGTATTTTTACTTCAATTTTTAATCGTTTATTAAAAAATTCAAATAAACTTCATTTTTGAAACTAGACTCTATTCTACACATATTCAAAAAATTGATTTTTGACCAGTTTTAAAAAATTTAGGGGGGACCATGCTCAATTTTCTATTTTTGAAGATGTGTCCACTTTGAAAATTAGTAAAAATTATATATTCATTAAAAAAAGTATAAAACTGAGCATAAACTGCATGGTGTTAGCTAATTTCTCACTAAAGAGATTTTTGAAATACTAAAAAATGTTAACATTTTAGGGGGCCACACTAGACGCTATGTTATATTTAAAAAGAAAGAAAGAACTAGGACCAATTTCCAGGGTCTCTCCTTGAACTTAATCTCTACCATTTTCAAAAAAATAGTGAAGCTTAGAAATAGATTCTGAAAGCACTACTATTGTTTTTGTTGCATCTTAAACTTTGAGTGCAACTATCTTCAATTTCTCATCCATGTTGTCTTTTCCCCGGCGGTGTCACATAATATGGTTTACACCTCGAGGAACGACTTTTTAGCTGAAATCACATATTTTGTAGAAAATAAATGATTTAAGCCTTAAAAAGTTCTATTTTAAGGATTCCAATTGAAGAGGGTTTGATCAAATCACCTTAGATCAAACCCCCTTGGATAGAACCTCTCTAGTTTTAAACCATAACTATAAATGCGTCTCCTTTACACCTATCAAAATGCTGATAAAAAATCACTTTTGATTTAGCTTTTGGGGGATCAAATGAATTAGTTTAAAATTTATTTCAAATGATTATGCTATTCCTCAAAACAAGCTATCCAATGAATATAATTTTAATATGTTTTGGTTTTGTTATGTATTTGTTTTTAAGTTTTATTAAACATAGGTTTTTCATTGAAAATGGATTTATTTGTTCTTCACTTGTGGAAAAATAGAAGATTATAAAAAAAAAAAATCAAAAATATGAGTACACTATATATTGAAGTCTTTGATCCAACAAAAAATAAAATAAATTCTTTTGACATATACAAAAAAAGTTACGGTTATACAAATAAGACTGGTGGTCTGATTTATAATTTGTTTTGATCTCTTTGAAACTTGATTAAGGAAAAATATTCAATAAAACTATCTAACCAAGTGGAAGCATCTTAGATATTAGAGTTACAAATCTAAATTTGAAAGAATTAGAATCTTTTATCCTTCATGGAAAAAGTTATGCATTATAATGGCAGGCATCACTTTTTAAAAATGTTGTTTTCTGAAAAAAATCTATTTTTGTGGGAGATGGAAAAAGAAGTGCAATTTGATTCCAAAAATTTTGAAAAAAATATTTTTAGAATCTACAGACAAAATTTAATGAGACTCTAGTTTGCACCATCTTCAAATTCCTCACAGTTTAGCCGCTATAGGTGCTCGAATGTGAAGATTTAGTTAAAAATAATAATTTCAGTGTCCAGTTTGGCCAAAAGTTGTAAACCACTATTATGGGATAACCCCCATTTTAGAAAAAAAGAGGCCAATTAAGACCCATTTTTGGTCCCTCATTTTTTTGCACTTACCCATGGTCTATTTATAGTTTTTAGAGGGACCTAATGTGAGTAGATGGAAAAAATATAGCAAATGAATCATAAATGAGCTACCTTAAAATTTTGTGAAGATCCCATTAAAAACCAAACATACCCCTTTAATGGTGTGCTAGGTAAGGCCAAATGTCTAAGGAAGCACAGGTGGAATTTAAGGTTGATGCTTTGAAAATTTTAAGGAATATGAATAGGACAAGCTAAGAGTTGTTAGAATGAATTTTATGTCAATTGAATAGATTTGAAATACAAGAATTAAGGAAAATAAGGAAAAATTGAGGGTAAAATCACATGAAGAGGGAAACACAAAAAATTAAATGTTATTTGGGCGGGATAAGCATCACATGCAAAAGGATAAACAAGATTTACACAACTTAGGTAAACAAAACATGAAAAGGAGAACATATTAAAGAACATAGAGATAAATAGAAGTCAACAACATTAGGCTAGGTGTGAAGAAAGACTAAATAAGGATACGCTAGGCTAGTCAATACATGAAGAAGGATAAAAATGCAAAAAAATGGGGACACCTAAACTGAGTGCAAATATGTTGAATACACAAGACAATTGAGAGGGGGGGGAATCAGTTGTACATTAAAATAATAAAAACCCTCATAAACATTCAGATTCACATCAACTTAATTAACCTTTAATCTATTATATTGATTAAGCATGAAATAAAATAATAGAAACTGAAACATATCAACATCATGCATAATAAAACACCAAATTTATGTGGAAAACCCAAGAAGAGAAAAACCATGGTGAGAATTAGCTCACAATATAAAGTAATTGCAACATTGAATACAAAAGGCTCACTGCTAGATTATATAAAAGAAGAAAGAAGTTCATGTTACAATGAGAAATCTATCTCAATGCAATAGACAAGATCCACCACAACATCACCAACACATTTGTAGTCTCTCTAAAGA
>VDFB02216351.1:0-11293 GCA_007258455.2 Sequoia sempervirens
ACTAACCTCTTAGTTGTTAGTGGTTAGCAGTGGCAAGAAACGATAGTCTAGATGGGCGCCTCATGCAGAAGAGGAAGGCGAGAGGTAGGACAGTGCCCCCAAGACAACGCTGGGTCTAGGAAAAGTGTATACTGCCTCATTTTCCAATGATTACACTATCCCCAGCCTGCAACCATTGTTATTTTTGTCTCCGTGTTGGTGTTGTGAAGATTTCTTCAGCAGCTTCTCCTTCCAGTAGCTTCTCCTTCTAGCAGCTTCTCTATTAACTATAATGTCTAAAGAAAAAAATATTATGATCATTTGATTTCTCAAATTTTTTTAAAAGAAAAATGAATTACCACGGCTTCACTACAACCAATGAAAAAAGAGATAAATATTGAATTTCTAAAAATAAAAGTGTGTTGTAAATACAAACTATACAAAATAGAAAAATATATTTAAATTATGCAGCTTTGATTAGGTGATCAAGTCAAAAATAAATTTAAGGATTAAATAAACTTAGACAAGTATAGATTTAAAATAAATAAATAAAAATTAAGTATTATGTGATTATGAAATATTTGCATATAGATTACAAAAATAAAGTAATATTTGCATAGCAAGTGGCTTAAATCTATATTAAATGACCAAAGTACCCTGGCCATGCGTGGCCACCAAGCCATTCCCGTGCCTTCACCTCTAGCCAGATGCCATTTAATGCATTTAATTTGCATTCATGGATTACGTACCTCTACCCGCCAGTTTTATAAACTATGCCTTAAATTCTTAAATTAATTTAATCAATCTATGCGTTCACATTTTCTTGATTTTTTAGTAGAACATTTGCATTCATGGATTATGTACCTCTAGCCGCCACCTTTTAAACTATGTCTTTGCTTAAATTTATTTAATCAATTTATGTGTTCGCATTTTCCCAAATTTTTAAAACAAAAATGATTTATAAAGCTACTCGGACGAATAGAAAAATAGATAAATGCTAATTTTCCAATATAAAAAATAGCTCTCCAAATTCAAACTATACAAAAAAATAAGTAATATGTTAAATGCCAAAATGTGATTGGCCGATGTTGCCCGAGAAAAGCATTAGGGTGAATTCAATAGTTTTCACACTTTGGCGGTAGGAACTAATAAGACAATTTGAACTATAAAGTCCATGATGAAGAGACTATTTAGAATAATGCTTATGATAGATTGGAATATTCAGCACAGAGTAATGGTATATGCTATTCAAAATTCAATAGAATGACTTCTTTATAATGGGTAGCTAGCAAGAATCTATTCCTCCAACATAATAAAGTCTAATGAGTAATAAAATCACAAACACAAATCATAGATCTAAATTGAGTTAAGACATCCATATCGCATAACGATAAGGGGCGGTTTGTCAGATATTGTTGTTATTGTGACAAAACCAGGGTGCTTGAGTCGTAGACCATTCAGTTCAACTGGGGTGTGCCAATGAAGGCCTCCTCACTCAGCCAGAACTGTCTTATATCAACGACAAGATGAATACTCAATACTGTCAGGGTTATGGGTCAATCCGCTAGGATTAAATCTATCACTGCCAGTTGATTAATATTAATTAAGGACGTATTCAAAAGATTGTCAAAAGATAAAGGTTAGAACCGTATATCTCCTAGTTCATCTTGATACCCATATGTAAATATAGGGAATATTTCCAAAACGGGATGAATACCATACAACCCTAAAAATGCAAGTCTTGGCAGGGTTTAGATTTCCAATCTAGAACTTTACAAGAAATATAGGAGTACTTGCACTCAGAAAAAATTTATGATTAACTGTGTCAGTACGTTTCCCATTTCCTGCAACCATAATTTTCCAAGCAATGTGCTCTTGAGGATGCATTAAGGAAAAATCTTTACAATCTATATTTCCAATTCTATCGGCTAATATGCTGAACATTTTGAAGTATTGTAACTGTGATAGATTGTTAAGAGAATCAAGGAGGTTCATATTCCTATAAACTCCCTATTAATTCCAAGTGTTGTGGCTAAGACTGATTGACAAAGGATTCATAGAGATAATGTAAACCTTTAAAATTTTCTATTATGTTCAAGTGCTTCAGGAATGACAGGTTGATAATGGAACCAGGGAGATTATTTATACCTCTACAACATTCTATTTTCAAGTGCTACAGATGTGACAAGTTGCCAAAGGAATCAGAAATGTATTTTAAAACTCTACAGCGTTCTATGTTCAAGTGTTGCATCAATGAGCGATTCCAATAGAATCAAGAAGGTTATTTAAATCTATACACCCTACCATGTCCAAGTGCTGCCACTGAGATAGGTTGCGAGTGGAATCAAAGGATTCAATTAAACCATGACAGTAATTTAGTTTCAAATACAACAACTACAAAAGAATCATGGGGTTTAGCTCCAAAGTATACACTAATGTTTCATACTCATTTAACGACAAAGATGAAGACGAGGAAGTGAAAAAAAAACCCAAGACTGATGTAAATGAAGGGGATTCGGGCAACTCCAAGACATCCGTTCAGTCTGATAACTGGGAGACATTTAGAGAAGAGCAGCAATGACATCATGACCAAGTAGAAAATGCAAGGAAAAAGAATGACAAGACTATAAGAAGATCGGTTGTAGGGACAATGATAGAGGAGGGACATTCAAAGTCAATGTTGTGCAAGAGGAGAAAAAGAATCATCTATTGTCCTGTGTAATGAAAGGTTGGTGTTTGCATTGGGTTACTAATCGAGATCAAGAACTGAGAGCTACAAAAAATTTCCCCAAGAATTTGGGATTTCCCCACTGAATAGATTTCCTCCTACATAAAAAAATTGTAAGTTAGCGAACTTGAAGCCAATGATGAATGTTGACAGAAATGGAGCTCTTGAACTTGTTGAGTACAAGACTAATGTGTCGAAGTTGTGTATAGTTTAAGAGAAAAAAGAAAAAGATATTTGTGGAAGTGGTTAATACTAAGCTCAAGTGATTGTAGGAAACTCAGCATCCCCAGCCCTCGAGGTATCACTTTGCTCATCTGGTTATAGTGAGTGTGAAGAATATAGAGCACCGAACAATTCCCTAAACGTTTTGTGATGTTTCCTCTTAGGTTATTGTGGCTCAATGACGAGTAACACAATCTTGTGCAGTTACTTAGAGACCTGGGAATATCTCTTGTAGGCCTATTTATTTTTAGTTTTAGTACTCTTAAATCCCTAAGAGCTCTGAGTTTAAAGGGGATCAGTCTAGTTAAAAGGGTCTTACCAAGATTGATGGTTTTACACAAAACAATTTGTCAACTCTTATGGGATGAGTACCTTCTTACTAACATTCATAGTTCTAATGCTCAAATCAATAAGATTTCAGGAAAAGCACAAACCATTAAAAAAATAGTACTTTTCATTTGCAAGAAAAGAGGTGAAGAAATATAATAGTAAACACATTCATAGCTCATCTTCTTTCCCAAAAATAAATTGAATGAAAGATAAGAGAAATACCTTGAAGTAGAACGACTATAGATAAGTGGAGCAAACTATTCACTGAATATGAATCAAGGTCATTGAACACCCAAGTAAGGAAAACAAATCGATTGCACACACAACGACTCCAACACCTTCATCTTGTAAACAGAGAGATTACTATGTCTCAACTCCATGATCTCTCCTTCCCCCTTCCTTCTATCCCATTTTGAAGCTTATCACCATTGACCAGTTAGTCCCTTCTTGCCATCTCTTTTTTTTTTTAATGTTCTTCTTCTTGCCAATAATGAATGTGACCACCCTTGACACAAAACCACCACCTAAAAAGGTGATCCATATCCAAAAGCTATAGCCTCCTTTACTGAGAATCCTCCTTGATGATTACAAACTGTTTCAAGCATTAGTATAAAAAAATTTAGGGTTCCTTAAAAGGAGACATAAAATCACCACAAATTAGCCCACTAACATTAAGTTAATATAGAAATAACATAGATTCCCTCACAACAAGCAATCATTTCTAAACTATAGGCACACATACAAATCATAAATATGCTTAACTGATAATCATGCAAATTTTTAAATCTCTATTCACTAATTTTATTTATTTATTTATTATTATTATATTTTATCCCAAATATTAGATGATACTAACCAACCAACCAAACTCCCATTACTGATAGGGCGAGTAACATCAGGGCACTACATGCATCATGGGTCTTTTGGCATGGGATGAAATGTACCATCTTCAAAAACCTATCAACTAACACAAATACTGAATCATTCCCTCTCTGTGTCCTTGGAAAACAAAGAATAAATTCCATACTTATATCCTCGCATGGCCTCTTTGCTACAGGTAAGGGCTAATACAACCCTATATTCTGGCTCACTCCTTTATCCATCTGACATACCTTGCAACTCTGTACAAACTTCTTCACATCTTGTGATAATTGAGGCCAACAATAATGTTCACTGATAATGGCAATGGTCTTGTCCTGACCAAATTGTCCTACCATTCCTCCATTGTGTTTATCCTTTATTAGGTTCTCCCTCATGGAACTCCTTGGAATACACAATTGACTTCTCTTAAACTACATTCCATCCTGGATTATGAAATCCAACCACTTTGTCCTGACAATTGTAACAGGCTCCCTGCAAGCTTTCCAAGCCTCTGCAAAATTAGGATCTTCATGATACAATGTCTTGAGTTCATTGAACCCAACCACTTCAATCTGCATCTCCATCAACAATTTCTACCTCCTACTTGAGGAATTTGCAACCCTATTTGACCTCCCACTCCTATGCTTTAAAACAAAGGTGTAAATTTGCAAAAATTCTACCCATTTCATATGCCTCTGATTTATGTTTCCTTGACTATTTAGGTAATGTAATCCTTGATGGTGATTATACAAAAAATTCCTTTGTCAATACTTGTGCTGTTTCTTTAATGCTTGAACTATTGCATAAAATTCTTGATCATATATGAAGTAATTTCTCTTTCATCATTTACCTTTCCTTTGAAATAGGCTGATAGACACCTTCTTGGCTTATCACTACTCCAATGGCACAACCAATAGCATCAAAATCCACTTGAAACACCTTATTGAAATATAGGAAGGCTAAAACAGGTTGTTTTGTCACCCTCTACTTGAATAGGTCAAAAATCTTTGTTTCTCTTGTGCTCCACTTGAACACTTTCTTATCCCCTCTCATTACTTTTGTCAGGGGTGCACAAATACTACTGAAGTTGTTAATGAACTTTCTATAAAAATTAGAAAAACCATGGAATGACCTCACCTTAGTGGTAATTCTTTGGATAGTCGATTCACCGTATCCTTCACCTTCTTTGGAGTCCATTTTTAGGCCCTTTTCAGGAGCAGTGAGGAATCCCAATTACACTAACTCATTTTAACAAAACTAATTTTAAATTTATCAATAGTTTCTCTCAACTTCTCAAAAACCCTAAGAATATGCATTAAATGCTCATCCAAGTTCTTACTAAAAATAAAAATATCATCTAAATACACAATGACAAAACTTCACAAAAACTCTTTCAGTACCTCATTCATGAGTTGCATGAATGTGCTCGGTGCATTGGTTAGCCCAAAGGGAATGACTAACCACTCGTACATTCCCTCTTTGGTCTTGAAGGTGGTATGTCATTTATCTCCCTCTTGAATCTAGATCTGGTGATATCCACTCTTCAAATCTATCTTTGTGAAGTATTGAGCTCCCCTCAAACAGTCCATCAAGTCATCCATCCTTGGCGAGGGAAATCTGTACTTGATTGTTATCTTGTTTATGGCCCAAGATTTTTGTACATCCTCCTTTACATCCTTCTTCAATGCTAGTACTACAGGTACTAGACATTGACTCATACTCTCTTAAATCAAGCCATTTCATCAACAACTCTTGAACTTGTATGTTCAACTCTCATTTCACAGGTTCATTCTATGATTTGCCTTGTTTAAAAAATTGGCTCTAGGGATTAAGTCAATCGGTGACTAATCTTCCTCATTGTGGTAAACCCTCAGGTACGTTATCAGAAATAATCTCCTAAAACTCATTCAATAATCTAGAAACTTCTACTGGTACCTCATCACTATCTTCCTTATCCATTATAGGAATCAATGCATAACACATACGCTCATGCTTCATGCCTTCTAAAAATTTCCTTCCATCGACAAAACAAATTCTAGCACTATTGCATACCTTTTCTTCATCCTTCTTTAGGGGTTTCAACTTATGGTGAACTCCATCCTTCATCAAGGAATAAGTGTTTGCATGGCCATCATGTACAACACGCATATCAAACTGCCACGACCTCCCCAACAACATGTGACACGCATCCATGGGGATGACATCATAGAGTACCTCATCACGATAACTTTCGATCTTGAACTTCACCAGACACTACTCATTGACCAAAACTTTGTGGTCTTTCTACAACCAGACAATCCGATACAAATGTGGATGCCTTTCCCTCTTCAGCTTGAACTTTATGACTATCAATAATGACATCACAACATTTTTCTTCACACTTTGCACCTTGTGTGAAATAGATTCTTCCTCTATTATGGCTCCTCTTCAGTCACTAGGGCTCTTCTAACTGGTAGGGATTCTCCCCTATTAGCATCATCTATATGCTCAGATTAAGCCTCCTCATCTACATGTGCAAACCTTGCATGACCTTTTGGCCTTCTATATATCCTTCCTTAGTGTTGTGGACATTCATAGGCTTGATTCCCTTCTTCACCACACTAGGAACAAGCTCCCCTAAAACCACCTCTTCCAGGTCCTTGTCGAGACCTTCCTTCTCCTCTACCTTTTTCATTAGTAGAGTTTTTATCATGATGGTGGTAGAAGTTATCATTCTTTTGGCTTCAGCTGGTACCCACATCCTCATTTTTCTTCTCATCCTCATGTTGGCTTCTAGAAGATCTTCCACTACCCCTTCCACTTTGACCTCCTCATCCTTTTTACTTCTTGCCAAGCCTCTTGTTCAACTTTTATTCAACCTTTAAAGAAAACTAGTATGCCACCTCAATGGTAGTCATTTCAACTAGGCTTAGCTCTTCCTAAATACTTGGACTTAACCCTTTAAGGTAATGTGCTACCTTCTCTTTGTTGGCCTCTACATGGCCTGTTCTGATAATCATTTTGTGAAAAACTTATGTATACTTCTTCATGGACTTTCTTCCTTGCTTCAAACCTTGCAACTTCTTCAGCAAATCCAACTCATAGTCCATTAGAATGAGCCGATTCTTCAACTTATCAACCAAGTGATCCCATTTAGTGATCTTTCATTTTCCTCTCTTATTTCTAATGTAGGAGCATCCTTGGTTTTGGGAAATCTTGCATCAACTAAAAATATTTTCTTTCAATTTTTGTTCTTGTTCAGTTTTTGTTCAGTTCAAATTGGCAGATTCATCATATTTTCTCACCAGACCCTGTCGATCTATGTTTACATCATGGACATGCTCATTTCCTTATTCCAAGATTTGAGTGTGATTGGGTCTTTTTCCAATAAGTTATTGCATCTAAATTTTGTGGCAGTTTTTTGAACTGACATCAAAATATTTTTTTAAACTAATGGGTAGTTTGATCATTTGTGGATCTTTCCTGTAACTTGCAAATCTTGAAAATGCATTTTGAATTGTTCTATGGAGTGTCCACAACCTTAATTATAGGTCCACACTTCATCCTATGCATTCACCGAGGAGTAATTCAAAGTTGAGGCTTACCTATTCATGAACACGTTACATTTCTTTCATTGGAGATTATAATAATATTTGGTTGACGAGGATGATTCTAAATCTCAAGATGTGATATAAATTATTGTAATAGACCATTAGAAAAATAGTTAGAGGAATATTAGATGGGAGATGTTAGATTCAGCTCACATTAATGAGCATATAGGAATATTGTATGTTGAGCATCTTATGTCAGGCTTGTGAGCCCAATCTATAATTTTGGATGTTGTTGACTATTTGTAATTGAATTTTTTGATAATAAGAATGTTTGAATCTGCATTTTCCTCCAATTTTCATGTTTGTGTGACTCTTGTTGCATAGTCTAGATTGTTCTCTTTGAGGACCCTCCTACCATGGCTGCACTAGATTGGCATCAAATCGAGATTCAATCCATGAGAGATTTCCAAAATTCATGAAGTCCTATTGAAGATTTTTTGTGAGTGATAAAGAGGTCAAAGTACAGGAAGAAAGGGAATGAGAATATAAACCTAGCCTAGATCAAGGAGAAGAGAGGTTCATAAGAGCTCTAACTAGAGAAAATCCCAAGCCACATTTCAATCCACCAGATTATAGATGTAAGTTGGATTCAGATGAATTACTTGATTGGATATAAGAGATGGAGAAGTATTTTGATTTTGAATGTTCCATTGTGTAGCGGTAGAATGGGGAAAACAATCTAAACAATGCATCTACGCTTCTAAATAGGACATTGCATCTAAGATTAAGAAATTTAAACTAATTTAAACTACAAATCTACAGAAATCTATCCTATTGCTCTCTAACTCTAAAGATTTCTCTAATCTACTTAGCTCTCAGATTTGTAAGCTAATTAAACTATTGAAATGACACTTAGAGAATGAGAAATGAACTAATTCTATTCCTATGTGATTAAATATGCAAATTCTATTGTAATGGCAGCCATGACTGCAAATGCTGGATGCTTGATTGCTGCTTGATGGATGCTGGATGAATGCTTGAATGCTTGATTGCTTGGATGCTTGGATGCTTTGGAAACCTGCAGAGTAAGATTGCATAAGTTGGGATCCATTTCTTGTAGCCCAAGAGCTATATTTATAGCTTTCACGGCAGCACAATTGCACAGGGATACGGGATGAGGGGCTGTGATTCCATCTGGAGAATTCAAAGGCATGGGATGAGAAGATGGAGCTGATCATGGAGAATGGTTTCTCCCCATGAAAACACTAGGCAAGATAAGAGGGAAGGTGGGTGGAAGGTTGTTGAGAGAATTTCCTGCAGGTTTGTCCCTGAAGCTTTTCCCGTGAATGGCAGTGCCATTAATTAATTTTGAAAAATTTAATTTTATTGGTGAGTGAATAGTGGTAAAATTTATGCATAAATTTAAATATTTTAATTTATTTAAATTTAGCAAAAAGAGGATTTGAATAATTTAATAAATCAAACTATAGGGTTTGTTTATTAAATTAAAACAAGGAAAATGATAATTAAATAAAAGATTTTAAATATCTTTATTTAATTAAGAAGAAATGTGATGAGGTATTTAAATAACACAAATTATTTAAGTTTGTGTATTTAATTTATGATAAATTATAAAGGAAGCAATAATGATAATAATTAAATAAAACAAAGTTTTTAATTTTGTTTATTTAATTAGGAGATAGAAGAATTAATAATGAACTTAATATAAATAAATATTTCTATTTATTTACTAAGTAGAAGAATTTAAGATTAATTAATCAAATAAATTATTCAATTAATTAGATTCTCGGACCATTTTTAGGTGTCTACATTTTGCCCTCTTTGAAGTGATGTGTTTCGCATTGCTTCAAAGAATATTCCCTAGGCTGCCGATTATTGAGAAAAATTTTTCAATATACCGAGACTTGTCTTAGAAAATGAATTTCGAGGAAATGATAGCGATATATGCCCCTCGAGAGATAAATTGATGAATTTTTGAATTTTTATGATTTTTGTATTTTTATGATGATTTGATGATGAATTGGTGAAGAAACAATTTATCTCTCGACAAAATTGTCCAAAATGTCCCTGTGATAGATAAGAATAAATAACCTGTAAAAACCCCCCAAAAATAACCTATAAATGCTCAAAAGGTCATTTTCAAAAGTCATTTGTGCATTTGACTTTGACAATCTTGTGATAGTGACCCTCAGAGTGCTAGAGCTTCAGGATGCCGATCCCTTACCACACCCATCGACTCGAGCGTGTGCGCCGTCACCAGCGTCCGGCCGACTATGGACCTCTGGTATGTACCCCAAATCCTTCTCGTAATTCGCGCCCATATTTTTGATGTGTTTTTGCATGTTTTTATTATTTTAGCGCGTGGCAGACGTGGTGTAGCGCGTCGCTGATCTGTTGTAGTGCGCCATAGTTTTAGCACGCACATTGAATTCTATAGCGTGTCCATGCATTAGTGTAGCGCGTCAGGACTTTTAGCGCTTCCGGTCAATTTTGTAGCACGCCAATAAGATTTTGTAGCGCGCCATATTTTCTAGCGCTTTAGGTTGATTTTGTAGTGCTTTAGGTTGATTTTGAAGTGCTTGGAGGTATAGATTGATGAAAAATTATGCACTTTGATTTTTATTTCGTCGATTTGTTGTTGACTTCATTTTTAGCTTGATCTAAAATAGATGGTAAACGATTCTCATGATGAGCGAGATTGATTGATTTGATAATAATTACCCTCATGATAGGCGAGGAATAATTTAGAATGTCTGAACGAATGAACCTGATTGATAGATGAGGGTTCCTTCTTGATAAATTGATCGTTTGATAGAAAAAGCACAATTTTTAGTAATTGATGACCTCATGATGTTTGATATTCTGCTTGATAACATATTGATCTGTAAAATGTTCTCTTTGTATGATAACAGGAGCATTTAGATGTTATTCAGGTGCGAGAGCAGTTCCCATGGCCCTTTGATATGATACCGCGACTTTCACTAGATGAGAGATAGCATATTACCGATTGCAGTCTAGCGACGTTACTTGATATGCCCCATATTAGACTTAATAGGGGTCTGTTGACAGCCTTAGCGGAGCGGTGGCATAGTGACCACAACACCTTCCACTTACCTACTGGCGAGATGACTATGACGCCAGAGGATGTATGGCGTATTCTTCGCATTCCTTTCATTGGGGAGATTGTAGTGCATGATTCAGAGGAGGTTGGTGGGGTAGAGGCTATGCGGAGAGTCTTTCAGGATCCCCAGATTGCGGGAGAGTGGATTCCTTGGGTAGAGATGCATGATTCATATGCTCCACTTCCTTCAGTTTTGGCCAGCTTTATTGGTGGATTCCTTTGTCCTGATAAGAGGTCAAAGGGTCTATCTCTTGGATGGGGTTGGGTATTAGAGGGAATTACGGTGGTGCCGCGGGCCGAGACTGTAGACGCATGTGCATGCTTGCTTAGCTCTATCATGATTTGCATTAAATCGTGTACCTCAGCAATAGCAGTTTATTGGCGGGAGCTACCCTTCTCCAGGTATGGGCATGGGAGCATATTGCTGTTACACATCCCGTGCCAGTGTTAGTGAGACCAGCGACGAGGCCTTATGTGTTTCAGTATAGAGGCAGGCCTACC